>JASTWF010000098.1:455357-548112 GCA_030390025.1 Squalus acanthias | reverse complement strand
CACTGTTCAGTACACACAGCTCTCTCCTGTGTAACACACTGTTCAGTACACACAGCTCTCTCTGTGTAACACACTGTTCAGTACACACAGCTCTCTCTGTGTAACACACTGTTCAGTACACACAGCTCTCTCTGTGTAACACACTGTTCAGTACACACAGCTCTCTGTGTAACACACTGTTCAGTACACACAGCTCTCTCTGTGTAACACACTGTTCAGTACACACAGCTCCTCTGTGTAACACACTGTTCAGTACACACAGCTCTCTCTGTGTAACACACTGTTCGTACACACAGCTCTCTCTGTGTAACACACTGTTCAGTACACACAGCTCTCTCTGTGTAACACACTGTTCAGTACACACAGCTCTCTCTGTGTAACACACTGTTCAGTACACACAGCTCTCTCTGTGTAACACACTGTTCAGTACACACAGCTCTCTCTGTGTAACGCACTGTTCAGTACACACAGCTCTCTCTGTGTAACACACTGTTCAGTACACATAGCTCTCTCTGTGTAACACACTGTTCAGTACACACAGCTCTCTCTGTGTAACACACTGTTCAGTACACTCAGCTGTACCCCTGTGTAACACACTGTTCAGTACACACAGCTCTCTGTGTGTAACACACTGTTCAGTACACACACTCTCTCTGTGTAACACACTGTTCAGTACACACACTCTCTCTGTGTAACACACTGTTCAGTACACACACTGTCTCAGTGTAACACACTGTTCAGTACACACAGCTCTCTCTCTGTGTAATGCACTGTTCAGTACACACAGCTCTCTCTGTGTAACACACTGTTCAGTACACACAGCTCTCTGTGTGTAACACACTGTTCAGTACACACAGCTCGCTCTGTGTAAAACACTGTTCAGTACACACAGCTCCCTCTGTGTAACACACTGGTTAGTACACAAAGCTCTCTCTGTGTAACACACTGTTCGGTACACACAGCTCGCTCTGTGTAACACACTGTTCAGTACACACAGATCTCTCTGTGTAACACACTGTTCAGTACACACAGCTCGCTCTGTGTAAAACACTGTTCCGTACACACAGCTCTCCCTGTGTAACGCACTGTTCAGTACACACAGCTCTCTCTGTGTAACGCACTGTTCAGTACACACAGCTCGCTCTGTGTAAAACACTGTTCAGTACACATAGCTCTCTCTGTGT
The DNA here is from genome assembly GCA_030390025.1 of Squalus acanthias. Classification (NCBI taxonomy): domain Eukaryota; kingdom Metazoa; phylum Chordata; class Chondrichthyes; order Squaliformes; family Squalidae; genus Squalus; species Squalus acanthias. The sequence goes on along the minus strand of JASTWF010000098.1, from coordinate 546,928 downwards.
AACACACTGTTCAGTACACACAACTCTCTCTGTGTAACACACTGTTCAGTACACTCAGCTGTACCCCTGTGTAACACACTGTTCAGTACACACAGCTCTCTGTGTGTAACACACTGTTCAGTACACACACTCTCTCTGTGTAACACACTGTTCAGTACACACACTCTCTCTGTGTAACACACTGTTCAGTACACACACTGTCTCAGTGTAACACACTGTTCAGTACACACAGCTCTCTCTCTGTGTAATGCACTGTTCAGTACACACAGCTCTCTCTGTGTAACACAGTGTTCAGTACACACAGCTCTCCCTGTGTAACACACTGTTCAGTACACACAGCTCTCTGTGTAACACACTGTTCAGTTTCCACGGCTCTGTCTGTGTGTAACACACTGTTCAGCACACACAGCTCTCTCCCTGTGTAACGCACTGTTCAGTACACACAGCTCTCTCCCTGTGTAACACACTGTTCAGTACACACAGCTCTCTCCCTGTGTAACGCACTGTTCAGTAATCACAGCTCTCTCTGTGTAACGCACTGTTCAGTACACACAGCTCTCCCTTTGTAACGCACTGTTCAGTGCACACAGCTCTCTCTGTGTAACACACTGTTCAGTACACACATCTCGCCCTGTGTAATGCACTGTTCAGTACACACAGATCTCCCTGTGTAAAACACTGTTGAGTACACACAGCTCGCTCTTTGTAAAACACTGTTCAGTACACACAGCTCTCCCTGTGTAACGCACTGTTCAGTACACACAGCTCTCTCTGGGTAACGCACTGTTCAGTGCACACAGATCTCCCTGTGTAACACACTGTTCAGTGCACACAGCTCTCCCTGTGTAACACACTGTTCAGTACACACAGCTCGCTCTGTGTAAAACACTTTTCAGTACACACAGCTCTCTCTCTCTTTGTAACACACTGTTCAGTACACACAGCTCTCTGTGTAACACACTGTTCAGTACACACAGCTCTCTCTGTGTAACGCACTGTTCAGTACACACAGCTCATCCTGTGTAAAACACTGTTCAGTACACACAGCTCTCCCTATGTAACGCACGGTTCAGTACCCACAGCTCTCTCTGTGTAACACACTGTTCAGTACACACAGCTCTCTCTGTATAATGCACTGTTCAGTACACACAGCTCTCCCTGTGTAACACACTGTTCAGTAAACACAGCTCTCTCTGTGTAACCCACTGTTCAGTACACACAGCTCTCTCTGTGTAACACACTGTTCAGTACACACAGCTCTCCCTGTGTAAAACACTGTTCAGTACACGCAGATCTCTCTCCCTGTGTAACACACTGTTCAGTACACACAGCTCTCTCTGTGTAATGCACTGTTGAGTACACACAGCTCTCTCTGTGTAAAACACTGTTCAGTGCACACAGCTCTCTCTGTGTAAAACACTGTTCAGTACACACAGCTCACTCTGTGTAACGCACTGTTCGGTACACACAGCACTCTCTGTGTAAAACATTGTTCAGTACACACAGCTCTCTCTGTGTGAAACATTGTTCAGTACACACAGCTCTCTCTGTGTAACACACTGTTCAGTACACACAGCTCTCTCTGTGTAACGCACTGTTCAGTACACACAGCTCTCTCTCTCTGTGTAACACACTGTTCAGTACACACAGCTCTCTCTGTGTAACACACTGCTCAGTACACACAGATCTCCCTGTGTAACGCACTGTTCAGTACACACAGATCTCCCTGTGTAACACACTGTTCAGTACACACAGTTCTCTCTGTGTAACACACTGTTCAGTACACACAGCTCTCTCTGTGTAACACACTGTTCAGTGCACACAGCTCTCTGTGTGTAACACACTGTTCAGTACACACAGCTCTCTGTGCTTAACACACTGTTCAGTACACACAGCTCGCTCTGTGTAAAACACTGTTCAGTACACACAGCTCCCTCTGTGTAACACACTGGTTAGTACACAAAGCTCTCTCTGTGTAACACACTGTTCGGTACACACAGCTCGCTCTGTGTAACACACTGTTCAGTACACACAGATCTCTCTGTGTAACACACTGTTCAGTACACACAGCTCGCTCTGTGTAAAACACTGTTCCGTACACACAGCTCTCCCTGTGTAACGCACTGTTCAGTACACACAGCTCTCTCTGTGTAACGCACTGTTCAGTACACACAGCTCGCTCTGTGTAAAACACTGTTCAGTACACATAGCTCTCTCTGTGTAACACACTGTTCAGTACACACAACTCTCTCTGTGTAACACACTGTTCAGTACACTCAGCTGTACCCCTGTGTAACACACTGTTCAGTACACACAGCTCTCTGTGTGTAACACACTGTTCAGTACACACACTCTCTCTGTGTAACACACTGTTCAGTACACACACTCTCTCTGTGTAACACACTGTTCAGTACACACACTGTCTCAGTGTAACACACTGTTCAGTACACACAGCTCTCTCTCTGTGTAATGCACTGTTCAGTACACACAGCTCTCTCTGTGTAACACAGTGTTCAGTACACACAGCTCTCCCTGTGTAACACACTGTTCAGTACACACAGCTCTCTGTGTAACACACTGTTCAGTTTCCACGGCTCTGTCTGTGTGTAACACACTGTTCAGTACACACAGCTCTCTCCCTGTGTAACGCACTGTTCAGTACACACAGCTCTCTCCCTGTGTAACACACTGTTCAGTACACACAGCTCTCTCCCTGTGTAACGCACTGTTCAGTAATCACAGCTCTCTCTGTGTAACGCACTGTTCAGTACACACAGCTCTCCCTTTGTAACGCACTGTTCAGTACACACAGCTCTCTCTGTGTAACACACTGTTCAGTACACACATCTCGCCCTGTGTAATGCACTGTTCAGTACACACAGATCTCCCTGTGTAAAACACTGTTGAGTACACACAGCTCGCTCTTTGTAAAACACTGTTCAGTACACACAGCTCTCCCTGTGTAACGCACTGTTCAGTACACACAGCTCTCTCTGGGTAACGCACTGTTCAGTGCACACAGATCTCCCTGTGTAACACACTGTTCAGTACACACAGCTCTCCCTGTGTAACACACTGTTCAGTACACACAGCTTGCTCTGTGTAAAACACTTTTCAGTACACACAGCTCTCTCTCTCTTTGTAACACACTGTTCAGTACACACAGCTCTCTGTGTAACACACTGTTCAGTACACACAGCTCTCTCTGTGTAACGCACTGTTCAGTACACACAGCTCATCCTGTGTAAAACACTGTTCAGTACACACAGCTCTCCCTATGTAACGCACGGTTCAGTACCCACAGCTCTCTCTGTGTAACACACTGTTCAGTACACACAGCTCTCTCTGTATAATGCACTGTTCAGTACACACAGCTCTCCCTGTGTAACACACTGTTCAGTAAACACAGCTCTCTCTGTGTAACCCACTGTTCAGTACACACAGCTCTCTCTGTGTAACACACTGTTCAGTACACACAGCTCTCCCTGTGTAAAACACTGTTCAGTACACGCAGATCTCTCTCCCTGTGTAACACACTGTTCAGTACACACAGCTCTCTCTGTGTAATGCACTGTTGAGTACACACAGCTCGCTCTGTGTAAAACACTGTTCAGTACACACAGCTCTCTCTGTGTAAAACATTGTTCAGTACACACAGCTCTCTCTGTGTAAAACACTGTTCAGTGCACACAGCTCTCTCTGTGTAAAACACTGTTCAGTACACACAGCTCACTCTGTGTAAAACACTGTTCAGTACACACAGCTCTCCCTGTGTAACGCACTGTTCAGTACACACAGCTCTCTCTGTGTAACGCACTGTTCAGTACACACAGATCTCCCTGTGTAACGCACTGTTCAGTACACACAGATCTCCCTGTGTAACACACTGTTGAGTACACACATCTCTCTCTGTGTAAAACACTGTTCAGTACACACAGCTCTCTCTGTGTAACGCACTGTTCGGTACACACAGCACTCTCTGTGTAAAACATTGTTCAGTACACACAGCTCTCTCTGTGTGAAACATTGTTCAGTACACACAGCTCTCTCTGTGTAACACACTGTTCAGTACACACAGCTCTCTCTGTGTAACACACTGTTCAGTACACACAGCTCTCTCTGTGTAACGCACTGTTCAGTACACACAGCTCTCTCTCTCTGTGTAACACACTGTTCAGTACACACAGCTCTCTCTGTGTAACACACTGCTCAGTACACACAGATCTCCCTGTGTAACGCACTGTTCAGTACACACAGATCTCCCTGTGTAACACACTGTTCAGTACACACAGTTCTCTCTGTGTAACACACTGTTCAGTACACACAGCTCCCTCTGTGTAACACACTGTTTAGTACACAAAGCTCTCTCTGTGTAACACACTGTTCAGTACACACAGCTCTCTCTGTGTAACCCACTGTTCAGTACACACAGATCTCTCTGTGTAACACAGTGTTCAGTACACACAGCTCGCTCTGTGTAAAACACTGTTCAGTACACACAGCTCTCCCTGTGTAACGCACTGTTCAGTACACACAGCTCTCTCTGCGTAACGCACTGTTCAGTACACACAGCTCGCTCTGTGTAAAACACTGTTCAGTACACACAGCTCCCTCTGTGTAACACAATGTTCAGTACACTCAGCTCTCCCCCTGTGTAATACACTGTTCAGTCCACACAGCTCTCTCTGTGTAACACACTGTTCAGTACACACACTCTCTCTGTGTAACACACTGTTCAGTACACACACTCTCTCCCTGTGTAACGCACTGTTCAGTACACACAGCTCTCTCTGTGTAACACAGTGTTCAGTACACACAGCTCTCTCTGTGTAACACACTGTTCAGTACACACACTATCTCTGTGTAACACACTGTTCAGTACACACACTCTCTCTGTGTAACACACTGTTCAGTACACACACTGTCTCAGTGTAACACACTGTGCAGTACACACAGCTCTCTCTCTGTGTAACGCTCTGTTGAGTACACACAGCTCTCTCTGTGTAACACAGTGTTGAGTACACACAGCTCGCTCTGTGTAACACACTGATCAGTACAAACAGCTCTCCCTGTATAACAGACTGTTCAGTACACACAGCTCTCTGTGTAACACACTGTTCAGTTTCCACGGCTCTGTCTGTGTGTAACACACTGTTCAGTACAAACAGCTCTCTCCCTGTGTAACGCACTGTTCAGTACACACAGCTCTCTCCCTGTGTAACACACTGTTCAGTACACACAGCTCTCTCCCTGTGTAACGCACTGTTCAGTACACACAGCTCTCTCTGTGTAACGCACTGTTCAGTACACACAGCTCTCCCTTTGTAACGCACTGTTCAGTACACACAGCTCTCTCTGTGTAACACACTGTTCAGTGCACACATCTCGCCCTGTGTAATGCACTGTTCAGTACACACAGATCTCCCTGTGTAAAACACTGTTCAGTACACACAGCTCTCTGTGTGTAAATAACTGTTCAGTACACACAGCTCTCTCTGGGTAACGCACTGTTCAGTACACACAGATCTCCCTGTGTAACACACTGTTCAGTACACACAGCTCTCCCTGTGTAACACACTGTTCAGTACACACAGCTCGCTCTGTGTAAAACACTGTTCAGTACACACAGCTCTCTCTCTCTTTGTAACACACTGTTCAGTACACACAGCTCTCTGTGTAACACACTGTTCAGTACACACAGCTCTCTCTGTGTAACGCACTGTTCAGTACACACAGCTCATCCTGTGTAAAACACTGTTCAGTACACACAGCTCTCCCTATGTAACGCACGGTTCAGTACCCACAGCTCTCTCTGTATAATGCACTGTTCAGTACAAACAGCTCTCCCTGTGTAACACACTGTTCAGTAAACACAGCTCTCTCTGTGTAACCCACTGTTCAGTACACACAGCTCTCTCTGTGTAACCCACTGTTCAGTACACACAGCTCTCTCTGTGTAACACACTGTTCAGTACACACAGCTCTCTCTGTGTAACACACTGTTCAGTACACACAGCCATCACTGTGTAAAACACTGTTCAGTACACACAGCTCTCCCTGTGTAAAGCACTGTTCAGTACACACAGATCTCCTTGTGTAACACACTGTTCAGTACACACAGCTCTCTCTGTGTAATGCACTGTTCGGTACACACAGCTCTCCCTGTGTAACACACTGTTCAGTACACACAGCTCTCTCTGTATAATGCACTGTTGAGTACACACAGCTCGCTCTGTGTAAAACACTGTTCAGCACACACAGCTCTCCCTGTGTAACGCACTGATCAGTACACACAGCTCTCTCTGTGTAACGCACTGTTCAGTACACACAGCTCTCTCTGTGTAACACACTGTTCGGTACACACAGATCTCCCTGTGTAAAGCACTGTTCAGTACACACAGATCTCCTTGTGTAACACACTGTTCAGTACACACAGCTCTCTCTGTGTAATGCACTGTTCGGTACACACAGCTCTCTCTGTGAAAAACATTGTTCAGTACACACAGCTCTCTCTGTGTAACACACTGTTCAGTACACACAGCTCTCTCTGTGTAACACACTGTTCAGTACACACAGCTCTCTCTGTGTAACACACTGTTCAGTACACACAGCTCGCTCTGTGTAACACACTGTTCAGTACACACAGCTCTCCCTGTGTAACACACTGTTCAGTACACACAGCTCGCTCTGTGTAAAACACTGTTCAGTACACACAGCTCTCTCTCTCTTTGTAACACACTGTTCAGTACACACAGCTCTCTGTGTAACACACTGTTCAGTACACACAGCTCTCTCTGTGTAATGCACTGTTCAGTACACACAGCTCGCTCTGTGTAACACACTGTTCAGTACACACAGCTCTCCCTGTGTAACACACTGTTCAGTACACACAGCTCTCCCTGTGTAACACACTGTTCAGTACACACAGCTCTCTCTGTGTAACACACTGTTCAGTACACACAGCTCTCCCTGTGTAACACACTGTTCAGTACACACAGCTCTCCCTGTGTAACACACTGTTCAGTACACACAGCTCGCTCTGTGTCACACACTGTTCAGTACACACAGCTCTCCCTGTGTAACACACTGTTCAGTACACACAGCTCGCTCTGTGTAAAACACTGTTCAGTACACACAGCTCTCTCTCTCTTTGTAACACACTGTTCAGTACACACAGCTCTCTGTGTAACACACTGTTCAGTCCACACAGCTCTCTCTGTGTAATGCACTGTTCAGTACACACAGCTCATCCTGTGTAAAACACTGCTCAGTACACACAGCTCTCCCTATGTAAAGCACGGTTCAGTACCCACAGCTCTCGCTGTGTAACGCACTGTTCAGTACACACAGCTCTCCCTGTGTAACACACTGTTCAGTACACACAGCTCTCTCTGTGTAATGCACTGTTCAGTACACACAGCTCTCTCTGTGTAACACACTGTTCAGTACACACAGCTCTCTCTGTGTAATGCACTGTTCAGTACACACAGCTCTCTCTGTGTAACACGCTGTTCAGTACACACAGCTCTCCCTGTGTAAAACACTGTTCAGTACACACAGCTCTCTCTGTGTAACACACTGTTCAGTACACACAGCTCTCTCTGTGTAACACACTGTTCAGTACACACAGCTCTCTCTGTGTAACACACTGTTCAGTACACACAGCTCGCTCTGTGTAAAATACTGTTCAGTACACACAGCTCTCTCTGTGTAACGCACTGTTCAGTACACACAGCTCGCTATGTGTAAAACACTGTTTAGTACACACAGCTCTCTCTGTGTAAAACACTGTTCAGTACACACAGCTCTCTCTGTGTAACACACTGTTCAGTACACACAGCTCTCTCTGTGTAACACACTGTTCGTTACACACAGCTCTCTCTGTGTAACACACTGTTCAGTACACACAGCTCTCCCTGTGTAACACACTGTTCAGTACACGCAGATCTCTCTCCCTGTGTAACACACTGTTCAGTACACACAGCTCTCTCTGTGTAATGCACTGTTGAGTACACACAGCTCGCTCTGTGTAAAACACTGTTCAGTACACACAGCTCTCTCTGTGTAACGCACTGTTCAGTACACACAGATCTCCCTGTGTAAAGCACTGTTCAGTACACACAGATCTCCCTGTGTAACACACTGTTCAGTACACACAGCTCTCTCTGTGTAACACACTGTTCAGTACACACAGATCTCCCTGTGTAAAGCACTGTTCAGTACACACAGATCTCCCTGTGTAACACACTGTTCAGTACACACAGATCTCCCTGTGTAAAGCACTGTTCAGTACACACAGATCTCCCTGTGTAACACACTGTTCGGTACACACAGCTCTCTCTGTGAAAAACATTGTTCAGTACACACAGCTCTCTCTGTGTAACACACTGTTCAGTACACACAGCTCTCTCTGTGTAACACACTGTTCAGTACACACAGCTCGTTCTGTGTAAAACACTGTTCAGTACACACAGCTCTCTCTCTCTTTGTAACACACTGTTCAGTACACACAGCTCTCTCTGTGTAATGCACTGTTCGGTACACACAGCTCTCTCTGTGAAAAACATTGTTCAGTACACACAGCTCTCTCTGTGTAACGCACTGTTCAGTACACACAGCTCTCCCTGTGTAACACACTGTTCAGTACACACAGCTCTCCCTGTGTAACACACTGTTCAGTACACACAGCTCGCTCTGTGTAACACACTGTTCAGTACACATAGCTCTCCCTGTGTAACACACTGTTCAGCACACACAGCTCGTTCTGTGTAAAACACTGTTCAGTACACACAGCTCTCTCTCTCTTTGTAACACACTGTTCAGTACACACAGCTCTCTGTGTAACACACTGTTCAGTACACACAGCTCTCTCTGTGTAATGCACTGTTCAGTACACACAGCTCATCCTGTGTAAAACACTGTTCAGTACACACAGCTCTCCCTATGTAAAGCACGGTTCAGTACCCACAGCTCTCGCTGTGTAACACACTGTTCAGTACACACAGCTCGCTCTGTGTAAAATACTGTTCAGTACACACAGCTCTCTGTGTGTAACGCACTGTTCAGTACACACAGCTCGCTATGTGTAAAACACTGTTCAGTACACACAGCTCTCTCTGTGTAAAACACTGTTCAGCACACACAGCTCTCTCTGTGTAACACACTGTTTAGTACACAAAGCTCTCTCTGTGTAACACACTGTTCGTTACACACAGCTCTCTCTGTGTAACGCACTGTTCAGTACACACAGCTCTCTCTGTGTAACACACTGTTTAGTACACAAAGCTCTCTCTGTGTAACACACTGTTCGTTACACACAGCTCTCTCTGTGTAACACACTGTTCAGTACACACAGCTCGCTCTGTGTAAAACACTGTTCAGTACACACAGCTCTCCCTGTGTAACGCACTGTTCAGTACACACAGCTCTCTCTCTGCGTAACGCACTGTTCAGTACACATAGCTCGCTCTGTGTAAAACACTGTTCAGTACACACAGCTCTCTTTGTGTATCACACTGTTCAGTAAACACAGCTCTCTCTCTCTGTGTCACGCACTGTTCAGTACACACAGCTCTCCCTGTGTAACGCACTGTTCAGTACACACAGATCTCCCTGTGTAACACACTGATCAGTACACACAGCTCGCTCTGTGTAAAACACTGTTCAGTACACACAGCTCTCTCTGTGTAAAACACTGTTCAGTACACACAGCTCTCTCTGTGTAAAACACTGTTCAGTACACACAGCTCGCTCTGTGTAAAACACTGTTCTGTACACACAGCTCTTCCTGTGTAACGCACTGTTCAGTACACACAGCTCTCTCTGTGTAACGCACTGTTCAGTACTCACAGATGTCCCTGTGTAACGCACTGTTCAGTACACACAGCTCTCTCTGTGTAACGCACTGTTCAGTACTCACAGATGTCCCTGTGTAACGCACTGTTCAGTACACACAGATCTCCCTGTGTAAAACATTGTTCAGTACACACAGCTCTCTCTGTGTAAAACATTGTTCAGTACACACAGCTCACTCTGTGTAACACACTGTTCAGTACACACAGCTCTCTCGATGTAACACAGTGTTCAGTACACACAGCTCTCTCTGTGTAACACACTGTTCAGTACACACAGCTCTCTCTGTGTAACACAGTGTTCAGTACACACAGCTCTCTCTGTGTAACACACTGATCAGTACACACAGCTCTCCCTGTGTAACACACTGTTCAGTACACACAGCTCTCTGTGTAACGCACTGTTCACTACACACAACTCTCTGTGTAACACACTGTTCAGTTTGCACGGCTCTCTCTGTGTGTAACACACTGTTCCGTACACATAGCTCTCCCTGTGTAACACACTGTTCAGTACACACAGCTCTCTCTGTGTAACGCTCTGTTCAGTACACACAGCTCTCTCTCTCTGTGTAACACACTGTTCAGTACACACATCTCTCTCTGTGTAACACACTGTTCAGTACACACAGCTCTCTCTGTGTAACACACTGTTCAGTACACACAGCTCTCTCTGTGTAACACACTGTTCAGTACACTCAGCTCTCTCCCTGTGTAACCCACTGTTCAGTACACACAGCTCTCTCTGTGTAACACACTGTTCAGTACACACAGCTCTCTCTGTGTAACGCACTGTTCAGTACACACAGATCTCCCTGTGTAACACAGTGTTCAGTACACACAGATCTCCCTGTGTAACACACTGTTCAGTACACACAGCTCTCTCTGTGTAACACACTGTTCAGTACACACAGCTCTCCCTGTGTAACACACTGTTCAGTACACACAGCTCTCCCTGTGTAACACACTGTTCAGTACACACAGCTCGCTCTGTGTAACACACTGTTCAGTACACATAGCTCTCCCTGTGTAACACACTGTTCAGTACACACAGCTCGCTCTGTGTAAAACACTGTTCAGCACACACAGCTCTCTCTCTCTTTGTAACACACTGTTCAGTACACACAGCTCTCTCTGTGTAACACACTGTTCAGTACACACAGCTCTCTCTGTGTAATGCACTGTTCAGTACACACAGCTCATCCTGTGTAAAACACTGTTCAGTACACACAGCTCTCCCTATGTAAAGCACGGTTAAGTACCCACAGCTCTCGCTGTGTAACACACTGTTCAGTACACACAGCTCGCTCTGTGTAAAATACTGTTCAGTACACACAGCTCTCTGTGTGTAACGCACTGTTCAGTACACACAGCTCGCTATGTGAAAACACTGTTCAGTACACACAGCTCTCTCTGTGTAAAACACTGTTCAGCACACACAGCTCTCTCTGTGTAACACACTGTTTAGTACACAAACCTCTCTCTGTGTAACACACTGTTCGTTACACACAGCTCTCTCTGTGTAACGCACTGTTCAGTACACACAGCTCTCTCTGTGTAACACACTGTTTAGTACACAAAGCTCTCTCTGTGTAACACACTGTTCGTTACACACAGCTCTCTCTGTGTAACACACTGTTCGTTACACACAGCTCTCTCTGTGTAACGCACTGTTCAGTACACACAGATCTCTCTGTGTAACACAGTGTTCAGTACACACAGCTCGCTCTGTGTAAAACACTGTTCAGTACACACAGCTCTCTCTGTGTAACGCACTGTTCAGTACACACAGCTCTCTCTGTGTAACACACTGTTTAGTACACAAAGCTCTCTCTGTGTAACACACTGTTCGTTACACACAGCTCTCTCTGTGTAACACACTGTTCAGTACACACAGCTCTCTCTGTGTATCACACTGTTCAGTAAACACAGCTCTCTCTCTCTGTATCACGCACTGTTCAGTACACACAGCTCTCCCTGTGTAACGCACTGTTCAGTACACACAGATCTCCCTGTGTAACACACTGATCAGTACACACAGCTCGCTCTGTGTAAAACACTGTTCAGTACACACAGCTCTCTCTGTGTAAAACACTGTTCAGTACACACAGCTCTCTCTGTGTAAAACTCTGTTCAGTACACACCGCTCGCTCTGTGTAAAACACTGTTCAGTACACACAGCTCTCCCTGTGTAACGCACTGTTCAGTACACACAGCTCTCTCTGTGTAACGCACTGTTCAGTACTCACAGATGTCCCTGTGTAACGCACTGTTCAGTACACACAGATCTCCCTGTGTAACACACTGTTGAGTACACACAGCTCTCTCGATGTAACACAGTGTTCAGTACACACAGCTCTCTCTGTGTAACACACTGTTCAGTACACACAGCTCTCTCTGTGTAACACAGTGTTCAGTACACACAGCTCTCTCTGTGTAACACACTGATCAGTACACACAGCTCTCCCTGTGTAACACACTGTTCAGTACACACAGCTCTCTGTGTAACGCACTGTTCACTACACACAACTCTCTGTGTAACACACTGTTCAGTTTGCACGGCTCTCTCTGTGTGTAACACACTGTTCCGTACACATAGCTCTCCCTGTGTAACACACTGTTCAGTACACACAGCTCTCTCTGTGTAACGCTCTGTTCAGTACACACAGCTCTCTCTCTCTGTGTAACACACTGTTCAGTACACACATCTCTCTCTGTGCAACACACTGTTCAGTACACACAGCTCTCTCTGTGTAACACACTGTTCAGTACACACAGCTCTCTCTGTGTAACACACTGTTCAGTACACTCAGCTCTCTCCCTGTGTAACCCACTGTTCAGTACACACAGCTCTCTCTGTGTAACACAGTGTTCAGTACACACAGCTCTCTGTGTAACGCACTGTTCAGTACACACAACTCTCTGTGTAACACACTGTTCAGTTTGCACGGCTCTCTCTGCGTGTAACACACTGTTCAGTACACACAGCTCCCTCCCTGTGTAACGGACTGTTCAGTACACACAGCTCTCTCCCTGTGTAACGCACTGTTCAGTACACACAGCTCTCTCTGTGTAACACACTGTTCAGTACACCCACTCTCTCTGTGTAACACACTGTTTAGTACACACACTCTCTCTGTGTAACTCGTTGTTCAGTACACACAGCTCTCTACCTGTGTAACACACTGTTCAGTACACACAGCTCTCTCTGTGTAACACACTGTCCAAGTAGACAGAGCTCTCCCTGTGTAACACACTGTTCAGTACACACAGCTCTCTCTGTGTAACACACTGTTCAGTGCACACAGCTCTCTCTGTGTAACACACTGTTCAGTACACACAGCTCTCTCCCTATGTAACGCACTGTTTAGTACACACAGCTCTCTCCCTGTGTAAAACACTGTTGAGTACACACAGAGAGCTCTGTGTAAAACACTGTTGAGTACACACAGCTCTCTCTGTGTAACACACTGCTCAGTAAACACAGCTCTCTCTCTCTGTGTAACGCACTGTTCAGTACACACAGTTCTCCCTGTGTAACGCACTGTTCAGTACACACAGATCTCCCTGTGTAACACACTGATCAGTACACGCAGCTCGCTCTGTGTAAAACACTGTTCAGTACACACAGCTCTCTCTGTGTAAAACACTGTTCAGTACACACAGCTCTCTCTGTGTAAAACACTGTTCAGTGCACACAGCTCGCTCTGTGTAAAACACTGTTCTGTACACACAGCTCTCCCTGTGTAACGCACTGTTCAGTACACACAGCTCCCTCTGTGTAACGCACTGTTCAGTACACACAGATCTCCCTGTGTAACGCACTGTTCAGTACACACAGATCTCCCTGTGTAACACACTGTTGAGTACACACATCTCTCTCTGTGTAAAGCACTGTTCAGTACACACAGCTCTCTCTGTGTAACGCACTGTTCGGTACACACAGCTCTCTCTGTGTAAAACATTGTTCAGTACACACAGCTCTCCCTGTGTCACACACTGTTTAGTACACACAGCTCTCCCTGTGTAACACACTGTTCAGTACACACAGCTCTCTCTGTGTAACACACAGTTCAGTACACACAGCTCTCTCCGTGTAACAGTGTTCAGTACACACAGCTCGCTCTGTGTAACACACTGTTCAGTACACACAGCTCTCTCGATGTAATACAGTGTTCAGTACACACAGCTCTCTCCCTGTGTAACACACTGTTCAGTACACACAGCTCTCTCTGTGTAACACAGTGTTCAGTGCACACAGCTCTCTCTGTGTAACACACTGATCAGTACACACACCTCTCCCGTGTAACACACTGTTCAGTACACACAGCTCTCTGTGTAACGCACTGTTCACTACACACAACTCTCTGTGTAACACACTGTTCAGTTTGCACGGCTCTCTCTGTGTGTAACACACTGTTCCGTACACATAGCTCTCCCTGTGTAACACACTGTTCAGTACACACAGCTCGCTCTGTGTAAAACACTGTTCAGTACACACAGCTCTCCCTGTGTAACGCACTGTTCAGTACACACAGCTCTCTCTGTGTAACGCACTGTTCAGTACTCACAGATGTCCCTGTGTAACGCACTGTTCAGTACACACAGATCTCCCTGTGTAACACACTGTTGAGTACACACATCTCTCTCTGTGTAAAGCACTGTTCAGTACACACAGCTCTCTCTGTGTAACGCACTGTTCGGTACACACAGCTCTCTCTGTGTAAAACATTGTTCAGTACACACAGCTCTCTCTGTGTAAAACATTGTTCAGTACACACAGCTCACTCTGTGTAACACACTGTTCAGTACACACAGCTCTCTCGATGTAACACAGTGTTCAGTACACACAGCTCTCTCGATGTAACACAGTGTTCAGTACACACAGCTCTCTCTGTGTAACACACTGTTCAGTACACACAGCTCTCTCTGTGTAACACACTGTTCAGTACACTCAGCTCTCTCCCTGTGTAACCCACTGTTCAGTACACACAGCTCTCTCTGTGTAACACAGTGTTCAGTACACACAGTGCTCTCTGTGTAACACACTGATCAGTACACACAGCTCTCCCTGTGTAACACACTGTTCAGTACACACAGCTCTCTGTGTAACGCACTGTTCAGTACACACAACTCTCTGTGTAACACACTGTTCAGTTTGCACGGCTCTCTGTGTGTAACACACTGTTCAGTGCACACAGCTCTCTCCCTGTGTAACACGCTGTTCAGTACACACAACTCTCTCCCTGTGTAACGCACTGTTCAGTACACACAGCTCTCTCCCTGTGTAACGCACTGTTCAGTACACACAGCTCTCTCTGTGTAACACACTGTTCAGTACACACACTCTCTCTGTGTAACTCGTTGTTCAGTACACACAGCTCTCTCCCTGTGTAACACACTGTTCAGTACACACAGCTCTCTCTGTGTAGCACACTGTTCAGTACACACAGCTCTTCCTGTGTAAAACACTGTTCAGTACACACAGCTCTCTCTCTGTGTTACACACTGTTCAGTACACACAGCTCTCTCTGTGTAACACACTGTTCAGTACACACAGCTCTCTCTGTGTAACACACTGTTCAGTGCACACAGCTCTCTCTGTGTAACACACTGTTCAGTACACACAGCTCTGTCTGTGTAACATACTGTTCAGTGCACACAGCTCTCTCTGTGTTACACACTGTTCAGTACACACAGCTCTTCCTGTGAAAACACTGTTCAGTACACACAGCTCTCTCTCTTTGTTAAACAGTGTTCAGTACACACAGCTCTCTCTGTGTAACACACTGTTCAGTGCACACAGCTCTCTCTGTGTAATGCTCTGTTCAGTACACACAGCTCTCTCTGTGTAACACACTGTTCAGTACACACAGCTCTCTCTGTGTAATACACTGTTCAGTACACACAGCTCTCTCTCTGTGTAACACACTGTTCAGTACACACAGCTCTTTCTGTGTAACACACTGTTCAGTACACACAGCTCTCCCTGTGTAACACACTGTTCAGTACAGACAGCTCTCTCTGTGTAACACACTGTTCAGTACACATAGCTCTCTCTGTGTAACACACTGTTCTGTGCACACAGCTCTCTCTGTGTAACACACTGTTCAGTACACACAGCTCTCTGTGTTAGACACTGTTCGGTACACAGATCTCTCCATGTGTAACACACTGTTCAGTACACACAGCTCTCCCTGTGTAACACACTGTTCAGTACACACAGCTCTCTCTGTGTAACACACTGTTCAGTACACACAGCACTCCCTGTGTAACACACTGTTCAGTACACACAGCTCTCCCTGTGTAATGCACTGTTCAGTACACACAGCTCTCTGTGTAACACACTGTTCAGTACACTCAGCTCTCCCTGTGTAATGCACTGCTCAGTACACACAGCTCTCTGTGTAACACACTGTTCAGTACACACAGCTCTCTCTGTGTAACGCACTGTTCAGTACACACAGCTCTGTGTGTGTAACACTCTGTTCAGTACACACAGCTCTCTCTGTGTAACGCACTGTTCAGTACACACAGCTCTCTCTGTGTAACGCACTGTTCAGTACACACAGCTCTCTCTGTGTAACGCACTGTTCAGTACACACAGCTCTCTCTGTGTAACGCACTGTTCAGTACACACAGCTCTCTCTGTGTAATGCACTGTTCAGTACACACAGCTCTCTGTGTAACGCACTGTTCGGTACACACAGCTCTCTCTGTGTAACACACTGTTCAGTACACACAGCTCTCTCTGTGTTACGCACTGTTCAGTACACACAGCTGACTCTGTGTAACACACTGTTCAGTACACACAGCTCTCTCAGATGTGCAGATGCATGGCAGATGCAGTATAATGTGGATAAATGCGAGGTTATGCACTTTGGTGGCAAAAACAGGAAGACAGATTATTATCTGAACGGCAATAGATTGGGAAAAGGGGAAGTGCAACGAGATCTGGGAGTCCTTGTGCACCAGTCGCTGAAGGTAAGCATGCAGGTGCATCAGGCGGTTAAGAAGGCAAATGGTATGTTGGCCTTCATAGCGAGAGGATTCCAGTACAGGAGCAAGGATGTCTTGCTGCAGTTGTACAAGGCCTTAGTGAGACCACACCTTGAGTATTGTGTGCAGTTTTGGTCGCCTTATCTGAGGAAGGATGTTCTTGCCATGGAGGGAATGCAGCGAAGATTTACCAGACTGATACCTGGGATGGCAGGAATGACGTATGAATGAGATTGGGTCGATTAGGCTTATATTCGCTTGAGTTTAGAAGAATGAGAGGGGATTTCATTGAAACTTATAAAATTCTAACAGGACTAAACAGACTAGATGCAGGAAGGATGTTCCCGATGGCGGGGGAGTCCAGAACCAGGGGTCACAGTCTAAGGATAAGGGGTAAGCCATTTAGGACTGAGATGAGGAGGAATTTCTTCACCCATAGTGGTGAACCTGTGGAATTCTCTACAACAGAAGGCAGTTGAGGCCAATTCATTAAATATATTCAAGAAGGTGATAGATATATTTCTTGAGGCTAAAGGGATCAAGGGATATGGGTAGTCATGGAAAAGGACAAAGTTGGACCGGAAATAAATGCTCTAAATTGGGGGAAGGCCGATTTTAATATGATAAGGCAGGATCTGGCCAAAGTGGATTGGGATCAGCCACTTGGAGGAAAATCCACATCAGAGCAGTGGGAGTCTTTCAGAAAGGAAATAGAGAGAGTACAATGGCAACATGTTCCCGTTTAGGTCAAGGGTGGGACCAACAAGCCCAGGGAACCCTGGATGTCAAGGGATATACAAGAATGGATTAGGAAAAAAAGGGAGGCTTTTGGCAGATACAAAGGACTAAAAACAGTGGAAGCCCTAGAGGAGTATAGAAAGTACAGGGGGGTACTTAAAAAAGAAATTAGGAGAGCGAAGAGGGGGCATGAAATAACACTGGTGGGCAAAATAAAGGAAAATCCCAAGGTATTTTATAAGTATATTAAGGGCAAGAGGAGAACCAGAGAAAGAGTAGGGCCCATTAGGGACCAAAGTGGCAATCTGTGTGTCGAGCCAGAAGATGTAGGTGGGGTTTTAAATGAATATTTTGCATCTGTGTTCACTATGGAGAAGGACGATGTAGGCATAGAAATCAGACAGGGGGATTGTGATATACTTGAACAAATTAGCATTGAGAGGGAGGAGGTACTAGTGGTTTTAGTGGGCTGAAAAGTGGATAAATCCCCAGGCCCAGACGAGATGTATCCCAGGCTGCTGTATGAGGCAAGGGAGGAGATTGCACGGGCTCTGACACAAATTTTCAGAACCTCTCTGGCCACAGGGGAGGTCCCAGAGGACTGGAGAACAGCTAATGTAGTACCATTATTCAAGAAGGGTAGTAGGGATAAACCAGGGAATTATAGGCCAGTGAGCCTAACATCAGTGGTAGGGAAATTATTGGAAAAAATTCTGAGGGACAGAATTAGTCTCCACTTGGAGAGGCAAGGATTAATCAAGGATAGTCAGCATGGCTTTGTCAGGGGGAGATCATGCCTGACCAATTTGATTGAATTTTTCGAGGGGGTGACTCGGTGTGTGGATGAGGGTAGTGCAGTTGATGTAGTCTACATGGACTTCAGTAAGGCTTTTGACAAAGTCCCGCATGGGAGACTGGTCAAGAAGGTAAGAGCCCATGGGATCCAGGGCAACTTGGCACATTGGATCCAAGATTGGCTTAGTGGCAGGAGGCAGAGGGTGATGGTCGAAGGTTGTTTACGTGACTGGAAGCCTGTGTCCAGTGGTGTAACGCAGGGATCGGTGCTGGGTCCTTTGCTGTTTGGAGTGTACATTAATGATTTAGATATGAATGTAGGAGGTATGATTAGTATGTTCGCAGATGACACGAAAATTGGTGGGGTGGTAAATAGCGAGGAAGGAAGCCTCAGGCTACAGAACGATATAGACGGGTTGGTTAGATGGGCAGAACAGTGGCAAATGGAATTTAACCCTGAAAAGTGTGAGGTGATGCATTTTGGGAGGACTAACAAGGCATGGGAATACACAATGAATGGTAGGACCCTAGGAAGGACAGAGGATCTGAGGGACCTTGGTGTGCATGTACATAAATCCCTGAAGGCAGCAGGACAGGTAGATAAGGTGGTTAAAAAGGCACATGGGATACTTGCCTTCATTAGCCGAGGCTTAGAATATAAGAGCAGGGAGGTTATGATGGAGCTGTACAAAACGCTAGTTAGGCCACAGCTGGAATACTGTGTGCAGTTCTGGTCGCCACACTATAGGAAGGACCTGGGTGGAGCGGCTGCGGCGAGGCGGAGGAGTCAAGAGGCGGCGGCGACCAGGTAGGCCCACAGAGGCGGCGGACCTGGGTGGAGCGGCTGCGGCGAGGCGGAGGACTCAAGAGGCGGCGGCGACCAGGTAGGCCCACAGAGGCGGCGGAGCTGGGTGGAGCGGCTGCGGCGAGGCGGAGGAGTCAAGAGGCGGCGGCGACCAGGTAGGCCCACAGAGGCTTTTAAAGTGCGGGACGCAGTGGTTGCTGGGTAGGTGATTAATTTTTACCTGTATATAAGTTGGGCGGTTCCTAAACCCGAGACACTACACTTGTAGTGTCCCCCACCCTTCCTCCTCCTCTAACCTAAAGGAGGTGAGTGACTATCAGGTAAGCTCTTTTTTGTTCTAGTTTAATCTGCAAGTTAGCTGGAGGGGATGGCAGGGGAGGCAGTGAAATGTTCCTCCTGCAGAATGTTTGAGGTGAGGGACGCCGTAGGTGTCCCTGCTGATTACACCTGTGGGAAGTGCACCCATCTCCAGCTCCTCGAAAACCGTGTTAGGGAACTGGAGCTGGAGCTGGATGAACTTCGGATCATTCGGGAGGCAGAGGAGGTCATAGATAGAAGCTTCAGGGATGTAATTACTCCAAAGCATGAAGATAGATGGGTGACGGTGAGAGGGGCTAGGAGGAAGCAGTCAGTGCAGGGATCCTCTGTGGTCGTTCCCCTCAGTAACAGGTATACCGCTTTGAATACTGTTGAGGGGGACGACTTACCAGTGGTAAGCCACGGTGACCGGATCTCCGGCGCTGGGTCCGTCCCTGTGGCTCAGAAGGGAAGGGGGGAGAGCAGGAGAGCAATAGTTATTGGGGACTCAATAGTCAGAGGGACAGATAGGAGGTTCTGTGGCAGCAAAAGAGACTCACGGATGGTATGTTGCCTCCCGGGTGCCAGGGTCCATGACGTCTCGGACCGTGTTTTCAGAATCCTCAAAGGGGAAGGGGAACAATCACAAGTCGTGGTACACATCGGTACCAACGACATAGGTAGGAGAAGGGACGGGGATTTAAAACAGGAATTTAGGGAGCTAGGTTGGAAGCTGAGAGCCAGTACAAACCATGTTGTAATTTCTGGTTTGTTGCCGGTGCCACGTGCTAGCGAGTTGAGGAACAGGGAGAGAGTGCAGATAAACACGTGGCTGCAGGGATGGTGTAGTGGGGAGGGTTTCAGTTATGTGGATAATTGGAGCACATTCTGGGGAAGGTGGGACCTGTACAAACAGGACGGTTTGCACCTGAACCAGAGGGGCACCAATATCCTGGGAGGGAAATTTGCTACGGCTCTTCGGGGGGGTTTAAACTAATTTGTCAGGGGGATGGGAAAAAGGGCTGTAGTCCACGAGCCAGTGGTGAGTGTAGGGAGGTACTGAGGAGGGTATCAAGGTCGCAGGAATGTACCGGCAGACAGGAAGATGGCTTGAAGTGTGTCTACTTCAATGCAAGGAGCATCCGGAATAAGGTAGGAGAACTTGGAGCGTGGATTGGTACTTGGGACTACGATGTGGTGGCCATTACGGAGACATGGTTAGAACAGGGACAGGAATGGTTGTTGGAAGTTCCGGGGTATAGATGTTTCAGTAAGAGTAGGGAAGTTGGTAAGAAAGGTGGAGGAGTCGCATTGTTAATCAAGGATAGTTTAACAGCGGCAGAAAGGCAGTTCGAGGGGGATCTGCCGTCTGAGGTAATATGGGCTGAAGTTAGAAATAGGAAAGGAGCGGTCACGTTGTTAGGAGTTTTCTACAGGCCCCCAAATAGTAATAAAGGTGTGGAGGAAGAAATTGCAAAGCAGATTATGAATAGGTGTGGAGGTCACAGAGTAGTTGTCATGGGTGACTTCAACTTTCCAAATATTGATTGGAACCTTTATAGGTCAAACAGTTCGGATGGGATAGTTTTTGCACAGTGTGTGCAGGAGGGTTTCCTGACACAATATGTGGATAGGCCGACAAGAGGTGGGGCCACGTTGGATTTGGTACTGGGTAATGAACCGGGCCAAGTGTTTGATTTGTATGTGGGAAAGCACTTTGGAGATAGTGACCACAATTCGGTAACTTTCACTATTGCAATGGAGAGGGATAGGGCCATACGGCAGGGCAGGGTTTATAATTGGGGGAGGGGTAATTATGATGCGATTAGGCAAGAATTAGGGAGTATAAGATGGGAACAGAAACTATCAGGGAAAGGCACAAACGAAAAGTGGAGCTTTTTCATGGAGCAATTACTGCGTGTCCTTGATAGGTATGTCCCTGTCAGGCAGGGAGGAAATGGCCGAGTGAGAGAACCATGGTTCACAAAAGAGGTTGAATGTCTAGTCAAGAGGAAAAAGGAAGCGTATGTAAGGATGAGAAAACAAGGTTCAGTTGGGTCGATTGAGGGGTACAAGGTAGCAAGGAATGAGCTAAAAAAAGAGCTCAGGAGAGCTAGGAGGGGGCATGAGAAGTCCTTGGCGGGTCGGATCAAGAAAAACCCCAAGGCTTTTTACTCTTATGTGAGAAATAAAAGAATGACCAGGGTGAGGGTAGGGCCGGTCAAGGACAGTAGTGGGAACTTGTGCATGGAGTCAGAAGAGATAGGAGAGGTGATGAATGAATACTTTTCGTCAGTGTTAACCGAGGAGAGGGGCCATGTTCTTGAGGATGAGAGTGTGATAAAGGTGGATAGGCTGGAGGTGGTAGATGTTCTGAGGGAAGATGTTTTAGCAATTTTGAAGAACCTGAGGGTCGATAAGTCCCCTGGGCCAGATGGGATATATCCTAGGATTCTTTGGGAGGCAAGGGAGGAGATTGCAGAGCCTCTGGCTTTGATCTTTGGGTCCTCACTGTCCACGGGGATGGTGCCAGAGGACTGGAGAGTGGCGAATGTTGTTCCTCTCTTCAAGAAAGGAAATAGGAATGACCCTGGTAATTATAGGCCGGTTAGTCTTACTTCGGTGGTTGGTAAGATAATGGAAAAGGTCCTGAGGGATAGGATTTATGACCATTTGGAAAGGGGCAACTTAATCAGGGATAGTCAACACGGATTCGTGAAGGGTAAGTCTTGCCTAACAAATTTGATTGAATTCTTTGAGGAGGTAACTAAGTGTGTAGATGAAGGTAGAGCAGTTGATGTCGTATACATGGATTTTAGTAAGGCGTTTGATAAGGTTCCCCATGGTCGTCTCATGAAGAAAGTAAGGAGTTGTGGGATAGAGGGAAATTTGGCCGATTGGATAAGTAACTGGCTATCTCATAGAAGGCAGAGGGTGGTGGTGGATGGAACATTTTTGGACTGGAGACCAGTTACCAGCGGTGTGCCACAGGGGTCGGTGCTGGGTCCTCTGCTGTTTGTGATTTTTATCAATGACTTGGAGGAGGGGACTGAAGGGTGGATCAGTAAATTTGCTGATGACACCAAGATTGGTGGAGTAGTGGATGAGGTGGAGGGCAGTTGTAGGCTGCAAAGAGACATTGATAGGATGCAGAGCTGGGCCAAAAAATGGCAGATGGAATTTAACCCTGATAAGTGCGAGGTGATTCATTTTGGTAGGGCAAATTTGAATAAGGATTACAGGGTCAACGGCAGGGTTCTGAGGAACGTGGAGGAGCAGAGGGATCTGGGGGTTCATATCCACAGATCTCTGAAGGTTGCCACTCAAGTGGATAGAGCAGTAAAGAAGGCCTATGGTGTGTTGGCGTTTATTAACAGAGGGTTTGAGTTTAAGAACCGTGAGGTTATGCTGCAACTGTACAGGACCTTGGTGAGACCACATTTGGAATATTGTGTGCAGTTCTGGTCACCTCACTATAGGAAGGACGTAGAAGCATTGGAAAGAGTGCAAAGGAGATTTACCAGGATGCTGCCTGGTTTGGGGGGGAGGTCTTATGAGGAAAGATTGAGGGAGTTGGGGCTTTTCTCTTTAGAGCGGAGGAGGATGAGAGGCGACTTAATAGAGGTTTATAAGATGATGAGGGGGATAGATAGAGTGGATGTTCAGAGACTATTTCCTCGGGTAGAGGCAGCTGTTACAAGGGGGCATAACTATAAGGTGCATGGGGGGAGATATAGAAGGGATGTCCGAGGTAGATTCTTTACTCAGAGAGTGGTTGGGGTGTGGAATGGACTGCCTGCTGTGATAGTGGAGTCGGACACTTTAGGAACTTTCAAGCGGTTATTGGATAAGCACATGGAGCACACCAGAGTGATAGGGAGTGTGATAGCTTGATCTTGGTCTCGGACAATGCTCGGCACAACATCGAGGGCCGAAGGGCCTGTACTGTGCTGTACTGTTCTATGTTCTATGTTCTATGATGTGATTGCATTGGAGAGGGTGCAGAGGAGATTCACCAGGATGTTACCTGGGCTGGAGCGCTTCAGCTATGAAGAGAGACTGGACAGGCTGTGGTGGTTTTCCTTAGAGCAGAGAAGGCTGAGGGGGGACCTGATTCAGGTGTACAAAATTATGAGGGGCATAGATAGGGTAGATAGAAATGAACTTTTCCCCTTAGTAAAGGGGTCAATAACAAGGGGGCATAGTTTCAAGGTAAGGGGCAGGAGGTTTAGAGGGGATTTGAGGAAAACTTTTTCACCCAGAGAGTGGTTGGAATCTGGAACTCACTGCCTGAAAGGGTGGTAGAGCAGGAACCCTCACAACATTCAAGAAGCATTTAGATGAGCACTTGAAACGCCATAGCATACAAGGCTACGGACCAAGTGCTGGAAAATGGGATTGGAATAAACAGGGCTTGATGGCCGGTGCGGACACGATGGGCCGAAGGGCCTCTTTCTGTGCTGTATAACTCTATGGGGGAAAAATTCAGTTGGTTGCGCCTCCCGTTAGCGCCTTAAGAGGGCGCTAATGGGGCGCAAAGCCGCTAGCGCCCGGGCGCAGCGATGTTTGCGCCGCTCGGGAACTTAACTAGACATTGTGCGGCGGCGCTAAACTTTACCGCCGCGACCACCTGCGCACGCAGATTGTGACGTCATTCCATGGTGCAACGCCCTTGTGGCGCCCCGGAGCGGAAATTGAGTGGCGCCCCCTGCCTTACCACCTGGCGCATCCAACGACCGGAAGACTGGAACGCTATCAATCGCTGTGGGGCTGGCGGGGGCGCTATTTAAAGGGGGCCTCTTCCTGTCTTTTTCTGTGGTTGACATTTTTGCACCACTCGTTCTGAGAGAGAGAGAGAGATTCGGAGAGAGAGAAAGAGAGACTTCTGCATTGAGTCAACGCTTTGTGAGGTAGTTTTGCCTACTGATCCTAACTTCGCTGCTACTTTGGTTGCTGTCCTTCATAACTTTGCTTGCAAAGAAACTATGGGGGCTGCACTGAATGGGGGCGTCGTCCTGCTCCAGCTGAATCGGAGGACACAGAGACGCAGAGAGAGAGTGGCAATGATGGCCAGACGGAGGAGGGCCAACAGGCGTCTGTACAGGAGAGCTTACCCTCCCAGGGTATATCGTGAACAGCTCTCCTACATTCATATGTCTGAGGAGCTGTGTTTGCGAAGGCTGCGATTCAGCAAGGAGGTGGTCACTGAGCTCTGCCACCTGCTGCAGCCAGATCTGCAGCCTCAACTGAGGTCCAGGACGTCTCTGTCGGTGGCAGTGAAGGTCACAGTGGCTCTCAACTTCTATGCTACTGGCTCATTTCAAGCTGCTGCTGGGGACCTCGCCAATATCTCCCAGTTCGCGGTGCATTGCTGCATCCGGCAGGTCACAAATGCCCTCTTTAAAAGGAGACGAGAGTTCATCTCTTTCCCCATGACCCCAGACAAGCAGCGTGACCACGCTCTGGGCTTTGCGAGGATAGCGGGCTTCCCCATGGTGCAGGGCGCCATTGACTGCACGCATGTGGCTTTGCGTGCTCCACATGAGAATGCCGAGGATTTCCGGAACAGAAAGGGGTTCCATTCCTTGAATGTTCAGTTGGTCTGTGACCACAGACAGCTGATACTCGCTGTCAATGCCCACTATCCTGGCAGCTGCCACGATGCTTTCATCCTGCGCCAGACTACTGTGGCAGAACTTTTTGAGGCACCGCATCAGCCAGTTGGTTGGCTTCTCGGGGACAAGGGGTATCCATTGAGCACCTGGCTGATGACACCGCTCCGTATGCCCAACACCCCTGCTGAGCTGCGGTACAACGAGAGCCATCAAGCTACCAGGAACATCATTGAGCGCACAATCGGCGTGCTGAAGCAACGGTTCCGTTGTCTCGACCATTCTGGAGGAGCCCTGCAGTACTCGCCTGAGCGAGTATCCAACTTCGTAGTTGTGTGCTGCATGTTGCATAACATGGCAATCGTCAGGACCCAGCCAATGCCACCAGGCCTTGGAGCACCACCAGAGGAGGAGGAGGAAGAGGAGGAAGAGGACGAGGAGGATGATCATCAGCAGCGCCAAGGCGGGAGGGCGGCCCACAATGGTGAAACTGCAAGGGCCGTCCGTCAACGGCTGATAGCAAGCCGCTTCTGGGGCCCCTGCTGTGGAAATGGCTTCTGCCATTGCTAACAACATCAATGAACCCAGCACGCAACCCCTAAGCCGGCCAAGGCACTAATGATTCCAAACACCAAACATGTATATTTTGAATACAAAAATTTATTTATTTTACAAACTCTGTGTGTGTCATTTCCTCATGACAAACTCATAGAAATAAACACAAAAAAACAGTCATTAACATAACTGGTTCTCACAACCTGGAGATAATGTCCAAAACACTAGACAAAAGTTGGACCACGAACCTCGGCCTTTAATAAAAAAATGACCAGCATTTTGTCACACCTCCTACTTTTTGCCCTTCGAGGGTGATCTCCTTCCCTTGCGCACTTCCCCCCTTCTAACCCTACTGCTCCTCCGTAATGGGACCTCAGTGGCTGCAACAAGGCTGGTGGAAGGCTGCTGATTGTCAGACCCTGACACTGCAGATGCCCCTGAAGGACGGCCTCGACCAGTTCTGGGCCTGGAGGGCCCGGCTGCAGACTGCACCAACTCTGCATGGGCGGCAGCAGTCTGTCCTACAGGCGGTGGCAAGTGCAGTGGAGAAGTGACAGTGTTGGCAGCAGGAATGCTGTCATCGTGAGAGAGGACAGCAACTCCCTGCTCGACCGACAAACTGGCACTCCCACGGGGCAGCACTTCAGCATCCGGAGCAATCTGCTGGAGCACAGATTGCTGGCCTGCTGCGGCGCGGTGAGAGCCCCGGGGCAATGTGAACGAACCATCGAGGATGGCAGCAGTCAGTGCTCGCGTGGCCTCAATCTGAGTCTGCATGAGAGCAGTTAGAGATGGGATCACGGCAGTCAGTGACTGAATTGCAGCACTAAGCTTTAGTGTGGCATCCGCCTGTGCTACAGCGAAGTGCTCCACACTCCTTGCCAGTGACTCAATGCATTCGGGCACCCTTCCCACTGCACCCATGAGCTCAGTGTGCATGCCCACCACCTGGGTGTTCATTTCTGCGATCAGCCGCTCCTCCTCTGCGTCCATTGCAGTAGGAGTCTCTGGCATACTCTCCCTCTGGGGAGAAGGCCCCCGTTCTTCCCTACCCCCATGGCGTTGCTGCAGCCCGCTGGGTCCTGGAGCTTCACCCTCATCAGACCCTTCCCCCCTGCTCCCCTCCAGGGAAGGCGTGTTCCCAGTGTGGGCATGGGCTTCCTCGGGAGAGGGTGGCACTGATGCTCCGGCTTCCTCTTCCTCCTCGGCTGCAGCTTCACTCCCAGTGGCAGCTTCAGGGCCCGTCTCCTCAGCTGGTGAATCACCATCTGAAAGCAGGGAGGTACAAGAGTGGCTTTAGCGTGAGGACAGGGTGGCAGTAAGGGAGGAATAAGTGCAGCGAGTTAGCAAGTTGGATTGAAAGTGTCAAAGGCTGGTGTTGTGAGGGACAAGTGGAAGGACAGAGGACAAAAAGGTGATGACCGTACCATTGCTGTCCAGAACGGGGTCGGCGTCTCCAGTGGCGACGGGACCGATCACCCGGCTTGCCACAATCCTGTGGACGCGCTCCTCAAGATCGCTGAGGGGTTGCAGCTGAGGCCGCCCTCCACCTGTCCGTTGCTGCTGTCTCCTATTATGCGCCAGCTTGGCCTGCAAGAAAAAGGACAGCATCTGAGTAAATATACAGCCATGGTCTTGCCTGATGTGCCTCCCATAGGTGAATAGCCCTTACTGTATGCAGCCATGGTCTTGCCTGATGTGCCTCCCATAGGTGAATAGCCCTTACTGTATGCAAAGTGTGGAATGTGTGTGTGTGTTTCATGAAAGGGCCATAGGTGTTGGATGAGTGTTGTGCATTGGGATTTTAAGACCCTCTGGCCATAGAGTGAGGTTGAGATGGAGGGATGGCGAGGTATTGAGAAAAAGCCACTCACCCTGACGACCCGAGTGAGGTCGTTGAACTTTTTGCGGCATTGAACATGGGTCCTGGGCACCATGCTCCTGGAGGAGACGCTCTGAGCCACCTCCCTTCACACTCTTCTGTACTCGTGTGGCAAAGGCCTCCTGCCACTCTCAGGGAAGAGTATACATCTTCTGCGCTCCACCGCGCCAACCAGAGCATCCAAGGCCCGCTCGGTGAAGCGCTGAGCTCGTTCTCTCACCCTCTCCATCCTTGGCAGCAAAATGGATTCACAGGTCTCTCCAGGCCGAGATTCAAGGCTGCAATGAGCAGGGTGTGGCTGGGGAGCAAGTTGGCCCCCCCCTTTAAGAACTGGCCGGCGCCAGTGTGTCTGTGTTCCCTCGCTAACTGGCAGCACCTGCGCTGCGCTCGCGCGCTGAGTTAGCGCCTCACTGCTCGGCCTTTGCGCCTTAAGACAGGTGTGCAGCGCCTGATTTAGCGCTCCACTCACCTCCCGGGGCGGTAAAAGTGAAGTTTCCAGTCAGTGGCGATAATTAGCGCCAGGCGCTAATTTTTGCGTCCAGACGATATTTGCGCCCCAAACGGGGCGCGACCTAATTTTTCCTCCTATGACTCTATGAAAGCAGGGACAGGGTACTGAATTTGGATGATCAGCCATGATCTCATTAAATGGCGGAGCAGGCTCGAGGGGCCGAATGGCCTCCTCCTGCTCCTATCTTCTATGCTTCTATGCTTCTATGTAACACACTGTGCAGTACACACAGCTCTCTTTATCTGTGTAAAACAATTTTCAGTGCACACAGCTCTCTCGCTGTGTAACACACTGTTCAGTACACACAGCTCTCTCTGTGTGACACACTGTTCAGTACACACAGCTCTCTCCCTGTGTAACGCACTGTTCAGTACACACAGCTCTCTCCCTGTGTAACACACTGTTCCGTACACACAGCTCTCTCCCTGTGTAACACACTGTTCCGTACACACAGCTCTCTCCCTGTGTAACACACTGTTCCGTACACACAGCTCTCTCCCTGTGTAACACACTGTTCCGTACACACAGCTCTCTCCCTGTGTAACGCACTGTTCAGTACACACAGCTCTCTCCCTGTGTAACACACTGTTCCGTACACACAGCTCTCTCTGTGTAACACACTGTTCAGTACACACAGCTCTCTCTCTGTGTAACACACTGTTCAGTACACACAGCTCTCCCTGTGTAACACACTGTTCAGTACACACAGCTCTCCCTGTGTAACACACTGTTCAGTACACACAGCTCTCCCTGTGTAACACACTGTTCAGTACACACAGCTCTCTCTCTGTGTAACACACTGTTCAGTACACACACTCTCTCTGTGTAACACACTGTTCAGTACACACAGCTCTCTCTCTCTGTGTAACACACTGTTCAGTACACACAGCTCTCCCTGTGTAACACACTGTTCAGTACACACAGCTCTCCCTGTGTAACACACTGTTCAGTACACACAGCTCGCTCTGTGTAACACACTGTTCAGTACACACAGCTCACCCTGTGTAACACACTGTTCAGTACACACAGCTCTCCCTGTGTAACACACTGTTCAGTACACACAGCTCTCTCCCTGTGTAACACACTGTTCCGTACACACAGCTCTCTCCCTGTGTAACGCACTGTTCAGTACACACAGCTCTCTCCCTGTGTAACACACTGTTCCGTACACACAGCTCTCTGTGTGTAACACACTGTTCAGTACACACAGCTCTCTCTCTGTGTAACACACTGTTCAGTACACACAGCTCTCCCTGTGTAACACACTGTTCAGTACACACAGCTCTCCCTGTGTAACACACTGTTCAGTACACACAGCTCTCTCTCTGTGTAACACACTGTTCAGTACACACACTCTCTCTGTGTAACACACTGTTCAGTACACACAGCTCTCTCTCTGTGTAACACACTGTTCAGTACACACAGCTCTCCCTGTGTAACACACTGTTCAGTACACACAGCTCTCCCTGTGTAACACACTGTTCAGTACACACAGCTCGCTCTGTGTAACACACTGTTCAGTACACACAGCTCACCCTGTGTAACACACTGTTCAGTACACACAGCTCTCCCTGTGTAACACACTGTTCAGTACACACAGCTCTATCTGTGTAACACACTGTTCAGTACACACACTCTCTCTGTGTAACACACTGTTCCGTACACACAGCTCTCTGTGTGTAACACACTGTTCAGTACACACAGCTCTCTCTCTGTGTAACACACTGTTCAGTACACACAGCTCTCTCTGTGTAACACACTGTTCAGTACACACAGCTCTCCCTGTGTAACACACTGTTCAGTACACACAGCTCTCTCTCTGTGTAACACACTGTTCAGTACACACACTCTCTCTGTGTAACACACTGTTCCGTACACACAGCTCTCTGTGTGTAACACACTGTTCAGTACACACAGCTCTCTCTCTGTGTAACACACTGTTCAGTACACACAGCTCTCTCTGTGTAACACACTGTTCAGTACACACAGCTCTCTGTGTAACACACTGTTCAGTACACACAGCTCTCTCTCTGTGTAACACACTGTTCAGTACACACAGCTCTCTCTCTGTGTAACACACTGTTCAGTACACACAGCTCTCTCTGTGTAACACACTGTTCAGTACACACAGCTCTCTGTGTAACACACTGTTCAGTACACACAGCTCTCCCTGTGTAACACACTGTTCAGTACACACAGCTCTCTCTCTGTGTAACACACTGTTCAGTGCACACAGCTCTCTCTGTGTAACACACTGTTCAGTACACACACTCTCCCTGTGTAACACACAGTTCAGTACAGACTGCTCCCTGTGTGGTGAAGTGTTTAGTTTGTCCTGCCCCTGGATGTTTCTTTCCGTGTGTTACGCAGTGCCTGGTCTTAAGGAGGCCCCTCACTTGTGTAATGCAGCTCTGGCCGTCTGCCCAAGGCAATCAGTCTGAACAGAACTTTCCTTGTGTCCAGAAGCAAAATTACTTTGAAGGTCCATTATACTCAGGAATGTCTGGCCTTGAGTAAAATGCCTTGCCTCTCGGCAGTAATGGTGGGCTGAAGATGATTAACAACCATTTAAGGTTGATGCAGGAGAGGCTGAAGCAGAGACTAGACTCCTAGCCCTGAGATCGCATGAACCACCAGGGTGGCACACTGTGCCTTCTCAGACTGAGTGGTGTGTACTGCTCACTCACATTGTTGTAATTTAAGGTGGCAGCCGGAGGTAGCTCTCTCTCCTTTGAGTCAGAAGGTTATGGGTTCGAGCCCCACTCCAGAGAGTTGAGCACAAAAATCTGGACTGACACTCCCAGTGCAGTACCGAGGGAGCGCCGCACTGTCGGAGGGGCAGTACTGAGGGAGCGCTGCACTGTCGGAGGGGCAGTACTGAGGGAGCGGTTCACTGTCGGAGGGGCAGTACTGAGGGAGTGCTGCACTGTCGGAGGGTCAGTACTGAGGGAGCGCTGCACTGTCGGAGGGGCAGTACTGAGGGAGCGCCGCACTGTCGGAGGGACAGTACTGAGGGAGCGCTGCACTGTCGGAGGGGCAGTACTGAGGGAGTGCTGCACTGTCGGAGGGGCAGTACTGAGGGAGTGCCGCACTGTCGGAGGGGCAGTACTGAGGGAGTGCTGCACTGTCGGAGGGGCAGTACTGAGGGAGTGCCGCACTGTCGGAGGGGCAGTACTGAGGGAGCGCTGCACTGTCGGAGGGTCAGTACTGAGGGAGCGCTGCACTGTCAGAGGGTCAGTACTGAGGGAGTGCTGCACTGTTGGAGGGGGAGTACTGAGGGAGCGCCGCACTGTCGGAGGGGCAGTACTGAGGGAGTGCTGCACTGTCGGAGGGGGAGTACTGAGGGAGCGCTGCACTGTCGGAGGGGGAGTACTGAGGAAGCGCCGCACTGTCGGAGGGGCAGTACTGAGGGTGCGCTGCACTGTCGGAGGGGCAGTACTGAGGGAGTGCTGCACTGTCAGAGGGGGAGTACTGAGGGAGTGCCGCATTGTTGGAGGGGGAGTACTGAGGGAGTGCCGCACTGTCAGAGGGGCAGTACTGAGGGAGTGCTGCACTGTCGGAGGGCAGTACTGAGGTAGTACTGCACTGTCGGAGGGGCAGTACTGAGGGAGTGCTGCACTGTCGGAGGGGGAGTACTGAGGGAGTGCTGCACTGTCGGAGGGGGAGTACTGAGGGAGTGCTGCACTGTCGGAGGGGCAGTACTGAGGGAGCGCTGCACTGTCAGAGGGGCAGTAGTGAGGGAGCGCTGCACTTTCAGAGGTGCCGTCTTTCGGATGAGACGTTAAACCAAGGTCCCGTCTGCCCTCTCGGGTGAACGTAAAAGATCCCGTGGCGCTATTTCGAAGAAGAGCAGGGGAGTTTTCTCCTGGTGTCCTGGGCTAACATTTATCCCTCAGCCAATATCGCTGAAACAGATTATCTGGTCATTTATTTCATTGCTGTTTGTGGGACCTTGCTATGTGTACATTGGCTGCCGTGTTTCCTGCATTACAACAGTGACTACACTTTAAAAGTACTATATTGGCTGTAAAGCGCTTTGGAACGGCACTGTAGAAATGTATGTTCTATCTTTTTCCAAGACATTTAAGGCAATAGCACAACGTACTGGGATGTAGCTTGCTTTAACCTTGTCCAATAGCTTGGTGGATACAGACACCGCTGGTTGTGGTACTGAGACCGGCAAATCAGGAAAGTCCCAGGGTCAGTCTGTGCCTGAAAAAGAAGAAAGAGGCGGAGAGGTTAAGGGATGAAACTCATAGACTCATAGAATGATACAGCGCAGAAGGAGGCCATTCGGCCCATCGTGCCAGAGCCAGCTCGTTGGTAGTGCTCTCCAATTAATCCCACTCTCCCCTGCTCTTTGCCCACAGCCCTGCAAATGTTGCCTTTTCAAGTATTTATCCAATCCCCCTTTTGAAAGTTACTATTGAATCTGCTTCCACCGCCCTTTCAGGCAGCGCGTTCCAGACTTGCTGCAGAAATGTATTTCCCCCATGTCGTCTCTGGTTCTTTTGTTAATTACCTTCAATCTGTGTCTTCTGGTCACCGACCCTTCTGCCACTGGAAACAGTTTCTCCTTATTTACTCTATCAAAACCCTTCATGATTTTAAACACTTCTATTAAATCTTCCCTTAACCTTCTCTGCTCTCAGGAGAACAACCCCAGCTTCTCCAGCAGTCTCTCCACATAACTGAAGTCCCTCATCCCTGGTACCACTCCAGTAAATCTCCTCTGCACCCTCTCTAAGACCTTGACATCCTTCCTAAAGTGTGGTGCCCAGAATTGGACACAATATTCCAGCTGGGGCCTAACCAGTGTTTTATAAAGGTTTAGCATAACTTCCTTGCTTTTGTACTCTCTGCCTCTATAAAGCCAAGGATCCCATATGCCTTTTTAACAGCCTTCTCAACTTGTCCTGCCACCTTCAATGATTTGTGTACATACACCCCCAGGTCTCTCTGTTCATGCACCATCTTTAAAATTGTACCATTTAGTTTATATTGCCTCTCCTCATTCATCCTACCAAAACTCAGCACTTCACACTTCCCTGTGTTGAATTTCATCTGCCATGTGTCTGCCCATTTCACCAGTCTGTCTGTGTCCTCCTGAAGTCTGTTACTATCAGGCTCATTGTTTACTACATTTCCAAGTTTCGTGCCGTCTGCAAACTTTGAAATTATGCCCTGTATACGCAAGACAGGTCATTAATATATATCCGAAAGAGTTTAGGGCCTTGACAGTCACATGCCCTTGATTCTCTCCTGGATTCCCCATTGAAGAAGCTGTTACTGTCCATAAAAATCAGCAACACTCATGGACTTGAACCCTGGTCCATGTGTGAGTCTAGACAATGAGTGATGGCAGGCTATTTGACTAGTGTGGCTTCACAGCTGAGCCTGATTCTGTCCTTATCCGTTATCAACCCACGTGCCCCTTCCAGGGGCAGCCATAGGGTTTCCAACTCTGGTCGGATGTATTCCCGGAGGTTTCATCACATGACCTCCCACCTCCAACCGCCCCTCTCCTCCCGCTCACACTCCCATCATTGGTCGCCCGACACATCCATTGTCACAGCCCACCCCCCCTTCCCACGGTCAATCGGAAAGCGAACAGACTCATCGTTACCCAATTGGATGATGGTTGACTGTCAAGCATTCTTTTTTCCCCAATATTTTCCAACATTTTAATCACTAGTAAGCAAAAGTGCTGAAAAAAAATGAAAATAAAGCACAATTTTTTTAAAGACCTCCCTTATTTTTCTCCCGGGTTTTTGCCGGCAGCGAGTGTCCTGGAGATTAATCTTCAATTCCTGGAGACTCCAGGACAATCCTGGAGGGTGGGCAACCCCTAGGAGCAGGAACAGTGGCAGATTTTTCTGCTTCCTATCCCAGGGGCACTGAGGCAAGCCCTTCATCACCTAACTCAACCCAGACCGGGAAATCAAAGATGGGTCCTTGCAGTTTGTTATTCTCAGTACAGCAGTGGGAAGTGCAGTTCTTGACTGAACTTGTGGTGCACGATCTCTGAACAAAGCCAAAAGGGAACACAAAAAATTGTCAATTTTTTTTATGTTGGACTGTGGTCCAGAAAGGGTTAACATTCTCATCTCCCAGCTCCTGGACTGGGAGTGGGGGAGAGGAGAGAGGGAGGGGAGGAGCAGGGTAGGGAGGAGGGAGGGGGGGAAGGTGAATGATTTCTATTCGATGAATAAACACGGCAGATCTCGCTGAAAGGGGCTAAGGTTCCTCCTTGTCGAGAGGGCAGTGATGGATAGCGAAAGGAATTTGATGGGAGCAGGGTTTCTCGATGTAGAAAACAACCTTTTAGAGAGAGCGAAAGAGGGAAAATCTGGGTCACATGCTTGTTGTTGCTTTGCCATCTCTTGTTTCCTGGGTTACGCTGCCAGACACACACTCCACCCACTGAATTTGGCATTTGCATATTAATGAGTAGAGGCATTCCGCCTTTGAGGGACGAATAATTTCTGCTTCCTGTTTCTCTGGCGGTCCCTCTCTCTCTTTTTTCTCCTTCCCAGAGATTTCAGTACGTGACATCAACACACACAGGACACCATGAAGTAGAGAGAGGCTGTGCTGTCTGCTTGTTGCAACCAGAAGGGGAAAAAAAAGGATTTAAAAAAAAACCTACATACATATAGGAAGGGAGTTCAGAGATGTGAAAAATGTCAGGAGGTTGCTCATGTCCTGGTGAGTACAGTATACTCCAGTAACTAATGGCTAACCAATTAACTTTATTGATGTGGAAATGTGTGGTTTATGTGGGGCTGGGATTGAGGCCTGTGGCTGCACATTATTTTCGGTTTCAGACATAGCTGTGGAAGCAGAGAGGGATTGAGAGAGAGAGAGAAAGATCCTTAATGTGTTTTTTTTTGTGGTTGAACCATTTTAGATTTGATCTGCGAGGATTTTTCTCCTCCAAGTGCACACGCAGCGGGTAACAAAACGATGTCTGATGAATGTTTTATTTGATGTTTCCAGGCACACACACACACACACACACACACATGTGTGCGCTTGTGGTTATTGCGTATTTAGGAATCTTGTAGAACGCAAAAAAAAATAGCAGGCTTTAGATATCCATCCAGCAGTCACGTCATCTATAAACTTTTACATTTGCTTACGTCAGAGTGCGTCACTTGGCCGGTAATTCGCATCTGCTTTTGTAACCGTGATGCCTGACTGCCGTTAAATAACGCAGATATTTATTTATCTTTTTTTTGTGAAACAATCGGTGAAATTTCTGCAGCTGAAGGTGTGTGAGTGTGGCTGGGTAGGGCCCAGAGTTTTACGTGAGCTTGTATGATGCGGGTGTTTGGGGTGCAGCGCCGATTCCGACAGACCTGGAGTGTTCCAGGTTCGGTTCCCAGTCCGCCGCGAGTCAGCTGGTCGCTACTGTTGGGTTCAACGGCCCCGAGCGGGTGAAGGGTAAATCGGCCTGGTTTCCCGCTCAACCTTGTTTTCAGATCCCTCCATGGCTTCGTCCCCTCCCTATCTCTGTAACCTCCTCCCGCCCTACAATCCTCCACGATCTCTGCGCTCCTCCAATTCTGGCCTCTTGCGCATCCCCGATTTCCATCGCTCCACCATTGGCGGCCGTGCCTTCAGCTGCCTGGGCCCCAAGCTCTGGAATTCCCTCCCTAAACCTCTCCGCCTCTCTCTCCTCCTTTAAGACGCTCCTTAAAATCTACCTCTTTCACCAAGCTTTTGGTCATCTGTCCTAATATCTCCTATGTGAAGCACCTTGGGACATTTTATCACGTGAAAGGCGCTATATAAATGCAAGTTTTTCTTTCTTTAAAGTGGAAAATGTTTCAGAGCTTTTCACAAAATGAATCAGATGGGGAAAAGGGGATGGATTCTGAGCTCTGGTTGGGGGATAACTGATAGTTTAGTCAAAAAGAGGTGTCTGAGAAGGTGTGTAAAGATACAGAGAGTAAGAAAGAATTTGCATTTCTGCAGCGCCTTTCACGACCTCAGGACATCTCAAAGCGCTTTACAGCCAATGAAATACTTTTGAAGTGTAGTCACTTGTAATGTAGGAAAAGCGGCAGCCAATTCGCGCACAGCAAGCTCCCACAAACTGGAATGTGATAAATGATCAGATATCTGTTTTAGTCATGTTCGCTGAGGGTTAAATAGGACACCGGGGAGAACTCCCCTGCTCTTCTTTGAAATAGTGCCATAGGATCTTTTACATCCACCTGAGAGAGCAGACGGGGCCTCGGTTTAACATCTCATCCGAAAGACGGCACCTCCGACAGTGCAGCACTCCCTCAGCACTGCACTGGGAATGTCAGCCTGGATTATGGGCTCAAGTTTCTGGAGTCGGACTTGAACCCACGACCTACTGACTCAGAGGCAAGAGTGCTACCCACTGAGCCAAGGCTGATACCACAGAGAAGTGGAGAGGGGGAGGGTTTTGGAGAGGGAATTCCAGAGAGTGGGGCCAAGGTGGCTGATTATGGGTGCACTGGTCTCATGGTTATGGTACTGAACTGGCAACCCCAAGTTCAAATCACACGACTGAAAGTTGTGAAATTGAATTAAAAATAATTCTGGTAATTCACCAGATAGAATGGCAATGAAAGCTGCCGGATTGTTGTTAAAAAAGCCAAGTGGTTCAGTAATGTCCTTCAGGGAAGGGAACCTGCCACCTCCTACAACAACAATCTGAATTTATATCATGCCTTCAACGTAGTAAATCGTCCAAAGGCGCTTCACAGGAACGTTACTGTGCACAGTTCTGGTCTCCATATTCCAAAAAGGATTTGTAAGTATTGGGGAAGGTGCAAAAAAGATTCAGAAGGATGATCCCAGAATTGAGAGGATATACTTATCAGGAAAGGCTGAACAGGCTAGGGCTCTTTTCTCTAGAAAAGAGAAGGCTGAGTGAGGGGTGACCTTAGAGAGGTCTTTAAGATAATGAAAGGGTTCGATAGGGTAGATGTAAAGAAAATGTTTCCACTTGTGGGGAGCCCAAAACTCGAGGTCATGAATATAAGATAGTCACTAATAAATCCAATTTATCAGGAGAAGCTTCTTTACCCAGAGTGTCGTTAGAATGTGGAACTCGCTACCACAAGGTTGTGGTTGAAGCGAATAGTATAGATGCATTTAAGAGGAAGCAAGATAAATACACAAGGGAGAAGAGAATAGACGGTTATGCTGAGAGGGTGAGATGAAGAAGGGTGGGAGGAGGCTCGTGTGGAGCATTAACACCAGCATAGACCAGTTGGGCCGAATGGCCTGTTTCTGTGCTGTAAATTCTATGTAACTTGATGTTATCAAACAAAATTTGACACCGAGCCACATAAGGATATAGGACAGGTGAGAGGTAGGTTTTAAGGAGCGTCTTAAAGGAGGAGAGAGACGCGGAGAGGTTTAGGGAGGGAATTCCAGAGCTTAGGGCCCAGGCAGCTGAAGGCACGGCCGCCAATGGTGGAGCGATGGAAATCGGGGATGTGCTAGAGGCCAGAATTGGAGGAGCGCAGAGATCTCGGAGGGGTATAGGGCTGGAGGAGGTTACAGAGATAGGGATGAGAATTTTAAAATCGAGGCATTGCTGGACCGGGAGCCAATGTAGGTCAGTGAGCACAGCGGGTGATGAGTGAACGGGACTTGGTGTGAGTTAGGATACCTGTGACTATAGACCACACCACCTGGTTGACTCGTGGTTAATGCCGTCAGGGTACTTCAGGATGGACACATCCCAAAGAACAAAACCAACAAAGGTTCTGCTACCAATGGTGGGGTGAAGGGAGTGGCAGGGGGAGTGGGGAATGTACAAGAGACCGGACTCAGAGGAACGAAGGATGCAGGAGGGGATTTTATTTTTAAGTTCATTCTCGGGATGTAGCAAGACTGGAATTATTGCCCGTCCTCAGTTGCCCTTGAAAAGGTGGTGGGACTTCTTCTTAAACTGCTGCAGTGCGTGTGGTGAAGGTGCTCCCACAGTGCTGTTAGTTCCAGGATTTTGACCCTGCCGGAGGAGATTGCAGAGGTAGGGTGGGATGAGGCCATGAGGGGAAGGATTTTGTAGTTAATGTGTTGAGTGTTGGGAGCCACTGTTGGTCAATGAGAACATTGAGTGATTGGGCGAGCGGGACATAGTGTGGA
Source organism: Squalus acanthias (assembly GCA_030390025.1). Lineage (NCBI taxonomy): Eukaryota > Metazoa > Chordata > Chondrichthyes > Squaliformes > Squalidae > Squalus > Squalus acanthias. The sequence continues at coordinate 508,746 of JASTWF010000098.1, read as the reverse complement.
CAGGATTTGGGCGGCTGGAGTTTTGGACAAGTTGGAGTTTATGGCAGATGGAGGATGAGATGTCAACATGGAGATGTTTTTCCACATGGGGCAGGGAGGGGCTTGGTGAGATCGTGGGCTATTCACTACTTCCTCTTCATGCTGTGAAAACATGAATTTTTCTCTGCTCCTCACACTTATCCTGATATCCCAGGCTATCCCAATCTGGGCTGTTCCCAGATTTTATTTTTCTCATCTCAATCCTTTTCCTTTCTTTCCCTGAAGGTGGCTATCCCTGGGGTATGGCACCACTAGTGCTCTCCACTGCCTCACCCAGGTAACCATTCCTTATACAAAAGCAAAATATTGCGGATGCTGGACATCTGAAATAAAAGCTCACATTCTTTATAAGTAAGCCAAGGCTCTCGTCTCTGAGCTAGAAAGTTGTGGGTTTGAGTCCCACTCCAGAGACTTGAGCATATAATCCAGGCTGACACTCCCAGTGCCAGTACCGAGGGAGCGCTGCACTGTCGGAGGTGCCATCATTAGGATGAGACGTTAATCTGAGGCCCTGTCTGCCCTCTCAGGTGGACGTAAAGTGGTTAAGTGTACCACCCGAGGTGGGCTCCGCTAACTCAGCACCTGGAACCTCTGTGGTCAATATCTGATGCGGAGATGCCGGTGTTGGACTGGGGTGGACAAAATTGAGAGGTCGCACAACACCAGGTTATAGTCCAACAGTTTTATTTGAAATCACAAGCTTTCGGAGCTATCGATTGCTCCTTCCTCAGGTGAAGTAAATTAGATACAGAATCGCCAAAGCATATATAGATAGAGAACAAAGCATGTGTACCTTACAATATCTGAGACATCAGAGGCATTTTCTGTATTTAGTTTTCAAAGAATAGAGATGCTGTGATTGGCTACGGGAAGGTGTAGAACACACACACAGTGCCCAAAAGCACTCCCCTTGGCTGTTCATCATAGTCTTTGCGAAGGGCTCCCAGTTCCCATTTCTCCTGCTGTCGCTGTTACTGACAGTAATACTTTTTTAAATTAAATACCTCCCTTTGTTTTAACGGTCGTGGCAAGGTGGAAGTCTGCGTCAGAATCTGGTCATTTAACAACCAGCCCCGGGATTAGCGGAGCAGATTTTTGGAAAGGCAGAAAATCCTTGCGTGTAGAAAGCACGAGGGAGATACAAAAAATCTTGGGACATGCGAGTGAGTCTAGGTAACGAATTTTTTTTTTAAAGTGAGATTTTTCTCACCCCATTTGGTCTTTTCTGAATTTATTGGGTTGAGTTAAGGGGCTCCACATTGACTTGAACTGCTCCAGACTAGAGAAGGGGTAAAATCAATCTCACACTCCAGGCCCCGGTCTGCTGATCGTGTATGTGTGTGTGAGAGTGAGAGGGTGTGTGTGTGAGAGTGAGAGGATGTGAGAGTGTGTGAGTGTGTGTGAGAGTGAGAGGGTGTGTGTGTGAGAGTGTGTGTGTGTGAGAGTGAGAGGGTGTGGGTGTGTGTGAGAGTGTGTGAGTGTGTGTGAGAGTGAGAGGGTGTGGGTGTGTGTGAGAGTGTGTGAGTGTGTGTGTGAGTGAGAGGATGTGGATGTGTGTGAGAGTGTGTGAGTGTGTGTGTGAGTGAGAGGATGTGGGTGTGTGTGAGAGTGTGGGTGTGTGTGAGAGTGTGTGTGAGTGTGTGTGTGAGAGTGAGAGGGTGTGTGAGTGTGTGTGTGAGAGTGAGAGGGTGTGGGTGTGTGTGTGTGTGTGTGAGTGTGTGTGTGAGTGAGAGAGTATGTGTGTGTGTGAGAGTGAGAGGATGTGGGTGTGTGTGAGAGTGTGTGTGAGTGTGAGAGTGAGAGGGTGTGGGTGTGTGTGAGTGTGTGTGAGTGTGTGTGTGAGTGAGAGAGTGTGTGTGTGAGTGTGTGTGTGAGAGTGAGAGGGTGTGGGTGTGTGTGTGAGTGTGTGTGTGAGCGTGAGAGGATGTGGGTGTGTGTGAGAGTGTGTGGGTGTGTGTGAGAGTGAGAGGATGTGGGTGTGTGTGAGAGTGTGTGTGTGTGTGTGAGAGTGAGAGGGTGTGGGTGTGTGTGTGTCTGTGAGTGTGTGAGTGTGTGTGTGAGAGGGTGTGGGTGTGTGTGTGTGTGTGTGTGAGAGGGTGTGTGAGTGTGTGTGAGAGTGAGAGGGTGTGTGTGTGAGTGAGAGGATGTGGGTGTGTGTGAGAGTGTGTGAGTGTGTGAGAGTGTCTGTGTGAGTGTGTGTGGAGGTGTGTGTGCGTGCGTGAGTGAGAGTGTGAGTGAGTGTGTGTTTTTTATGGGATGTGAGCGTCGCTGGCAAGGCCAGCATTTATTGCCCATCCCTAATTGCCCTCGAGAAGGTGGTGGTGAGCCGCCTTCTTGAACCACTGCAGTCCGTGTGGTGAAGGTGCTCCCACAGAGCTGTTAGGGAGGGAGTTCCAGCATTTTGACCCAGTGACGATGAAGGAACGGCGATATACTTCCAAGTCAGGATGGTGTGTGACTTGGAGGGGGACTTGGAGGTGGTGGTGTTCCCATGCGCCTGCTGCCCTTGTTCTTCTAGGTGGAATAGGTCGCGGGTTTGGGAGGTGTTGCCGAAGAAGCCTTGGCGAGTTGCTGCAGTGCATCTTGTAGATGGTACACACTGCAGCCACGGTACACCGGTGGTGGAGGGAGTGAATGTATAAGGTGGTGGATGGGGTGCCAATCAAGCGGGCTGCTTTGTCCTGGATGGTGTCGAGCTTCTTGAGCTGCACTCATCCAGGCAAGTGGAGAGTATTCCATCACACTCCTTACTTGTGCCTTGTAGATGGTGGAAAGGCTTTGGGGAGTCAGGAGGTGAGACACTCGCCGCAGAATACCCAGCCTCTGACCTGCTCTTGTTGCCACAGTATTTATGTGGCTGGTCCAGTTAAGTTTCTGGTCAATGGTGACCCCCAGGATGTTGATGGTGGGGGATTCGGCGATGGTAATGCCATTGAATGTCAAGGGGCGGTGGTTAGACTCTCTCTTGTTGGAAATAGTCATTGCCTGGCACTTGTGTGCCCCGAATGTTACTTGCCACTTATCAGCCCAAGCCTGGATGTTGTCCAGTTCTTGCCGCATGCGGGCATGGACTGCTTCATTATCTGAGGAGTTGCGAATGACACTGAACACTGTGCAGTCATCAGCGAACATCCCCATTTCTGACCTTATGATGGAGGGAAGGTCATTGATGAAGCAGCTGAAGATGGTTGGGCCTAGGACACTGCCCTGAGGAACTCCTGCAGCGATGTCCTGGGGCTGTGATGATTGACCTTCAACCACCACAACCATCTTCCTTTGTGCTAGGTATGACTCCAGCCAGTGGAGAATTTCCTCTCAATTCCCACTGACTTCAGTTTTACTAGGGCTCCTTGATGCCACACTCGGTCAAATGCTGCCTTGATGTCAAGGGCAGTCACTCTCACCTCACCTCTGGAATTCAGCTCCTTTGTCCATGTTTGGACCAAGGCTGTAATGAGGTCTGGAGCCGAGTGGTCCTGACGGAACCCAAACTGGGCATTAATGAGCAGGTTATTGGTGAGTAAGTGCTGCTTGATCGCACTGTCAATGACACCTTCCATCACTTTGCTGATGATTGAGAGTAGACAGATGGGGCGGTAATTGGCCGGATTGGATTTGTCCTGCTTTTTGTGGACAGGACATACCTGGGCAGTTTTCCACATTGTCGGATAGATGCCAGTGTTGTAGCTGTACTGGAACAGCTTGGCCAGAGGCGCGGCTAGTTCCGGAGCACAAGTCTTCAGCACGACAGCCGGGATGTTGTCGGGGCCCGTAGACTTTGCTGTATCCGGTGTGCTCAGCCGTTTCTTGATATCACGTATGTGAGTGAGTGAGTGTGTGTGTATGTGTGTGTGTGAGTGACTGTGTGTGAGAGTGACTGTGTGAGAGTGACTGTGTGAGAGTGTGAGTGTGTGTGTGTGTGTGTGTGTGAGAGTGACTGTGTGAGAGTGTGAGTGTGTGTGTGTGTGTGGTTGTTGGGTGATGAGTCCTGTTGAAGAGGACTAATTTGCAGGGCTATGGGGAAAGAGCGGGAGTGGGACTGGGACTAATTGGATAGCTCTTTCAAAGAGCAAGCACAGGCACACAGGGCCGAATGGCCTCCTTCAGTGCCGTAAAATTCTATGATTCTAGGACAGGATCAGGCTCGGCTGTGATGCCTTACATGGTTGAATACCCGGCTGATGTTTTGGGCTCACAAATCAGGAGCGGCCAATTGGGTGCAAGACCAGTGATTGGCCCAGTGCCTGTGATACTGGACCGAGCAACAAAACAAAACCAGCACAGAAACCAAAATTGTCCCTGGCTCAGCATACAGAAGGAGAAAGAGCTTATGTTTATGTAGCACCAAGTCATGTCTTCAGGATGTAGTGGGTACGGTGGTGTAGGGGGTTCTTATAATCCAGAGAACACGAGTTCAAATCCCACCAAGGGCAGTTTGAGAATTTGAATTCAGTTTTAAAAAATCTGGAAATAAAAAACTGGGATCATGAAGCTGTCTGATTGTCGTTAAAAACCCAACTGGTTCACTAATGTCCCTTTAGGGAAGGAAACCTGCCGTCCTTACCCGGTCTGGGCCTGTATGTGACTCCAGACCCACACTAACCTGGTTGACTCTTTACTGCCCTCTGAAATGACCGAGCGAGTCATTCAGTTGAATCAAACCTGCAGCGGTTCAAGAAGGCGGCTCACCACCACCTTCTCAAGAGGCCGCTAGGGATGGGCAAAAAATGCCGGCCTTGCCAGCGACGCCCACATCCCGAGAATTGATAAGATAATCAATCTCACATCCAACTAATGATTTTTGAAGTGTGATGATGTCAACATTACCTCCGGGTCAAGAAGCAGCTCATGATGGGTCCGTTTTAACAAATATAAATGTAAAAATATTTCAGCAGTGTTTTATAAAGAAAATTTAAAACACAACTTAATAAATTTCGGTTAGGGTACAGACCTGTTTTAAGTTGATTATATATATTTATACTTTTTTCCAATTTTCCTTTTTTAAATGATCTCTCCCATCTTTTTCTTTTCTCCCTGATTTTCTCTGTGGTTCTCTCCCTTTTCCTCCTTCCCCGGGCTCTTCTCTTGACACCCCGCCCAAACGGCCAGTCTGATCGCGTGCGATCCATGATGGTGAGTGCTGGTAGGCTATTCAACTACTGCAGACGGAGGAAGGGCTGATAACCCAGCCCGATACCGGTCCCCGTCTGAGGCCCACATTTATTCAAGTGTCAGCCGTGGCACAGTGGGGAGCACCCTCGCCTCTGAGTCAGACGGTTGTGGGTTCAAGTCCCACTCCAGAGACTTGAGCACAAAAATCTAGGCTGGCACTCCCAGTGCAGTGCTGAGGGAGTGCTGCACTGTCGGAGGTGCCGCCTTTCGGATGAGACATTAAACCGAGGCCCCATATGTCTCTCAGGTGGATGTAAAAGATCCCATGCCACTATTTCGAAGAAGAGCAGGGGAGTTCTCCCCGGTGTCCTGGGGCCAATATTTATCCCTCAATCAACATCACTGAAACAGATGATCTGGTCATTATCACATTGCTGTTTGTGGGAGCTTGCTGTGCGCAAATTAGCTGCTGCATTTCCTACATTACAACAGTGACTACACTTCAAAAGTACTTCATTGGCTGTAAAGCGCTTTGGGACGTCCAGTGGTCGTGAAAGGCGCTATAGAAATGCAAGTGTTTATTTCTTTCACTCCTTCCAGCAGGTCCCAGATCCCGATCAGGAGCGGGAGCCCGGGCTCATCTTCCCATCCTAACCCAAGGGTGCCTCACAGGAGATGTTTTATTGTTGGCTCTCCCTTAGCCCCACAAAAATAAAAGTTTTTAAAAACCGTTGGCAGTTTTCTGAGCAGCCACTGGTGGTCTCTTTAAGCGCTGCTGGTTAGGCCGCTTAACGCATGATGCAAATGGGTGGAGCTTACGGGGTGCATTCTCCGCCCTTTCGCCCCTCTAAATTGCAATCGGGATCAATGTACATCGTAGGCACTTCGAATCGGCCGCAATGTGTGTCACGTAGCACCGTGTGCAGCGGTTAACCTGGTTAAAGCTCCCAAAACTGCCCAGTAGATGGCAGAGTATTCACACACACACACGGGCAAATACGCGCATGCACGCACACACACACACGCATGCACACGCACCCACAAACAAACGCACACAGAAAAACACGCTTACACACACCCACGCGCACACTCATGCGCACATAGATACACGCAAACACCCACACTCATGCACACGCACACGCACGCACGCCCACACACACACGCAGAAGCACACACATATACACAATACAGCACAAGTGGGCACACAGGAAGACACACATGTACATACACAGAGGGATACATGGATTTACGTTTGCTATTCTTCCTGTTTTATAACCAGTACAGGATAAACGCTCGGATACATACACTGTGATGTAGATGTGTACACTGTGACTCCCTCAGTGCAACTCAAAGCTTCCCTTTGGAGAGCAGGCAAGGAATGGAAAGGGGCAGAGAAAGGTTTGATGTAGAGCCATCTTAATGCTGTGCCGGAAATCCAGGGAACCCTCAGTCTCCCTGGACTGAACGATTTTTTTTAACCTTTCTGCTCACACACTGTGACACTGAAACAAACACTAATATTAGCGCAATAAATCTACTCAAACACCAGAGATAGATATTTATTTTGGAGCTTTAACTGTATACTACAAAAATAAACACTTAAAATACAATTTAAAGGGAATAATATTTAACCCTTTAGTTCCGCTTGTCCTGATGTCCCTTTTCACAGTTTCTCTTTTTCTCCCTTCTTTCTCCGTCCAACTTTCATTCTTTTTAGTTTTCAACTTTACCTTTTTTTCTACTAATTACATGCTTCGTTTCCCTAAAAACTCACTTTTAAATTCTCTCGATGGGAAAATGGAGTTGAGGTGCAGATCAGCCCTGATCTAATTGAATGGCGGAGCAGGCTCGAGGGGCTGAATGGCCTCCTCCTGCTCCTATTTGTGTCGCGCCTTTCACAGCCAATGAAGTACTTTTTGAAGTATAGTCACTGTTATAATGTAGGAAACGTGGCAGCCAATTTGCGCACAGCAAGCTCCCACAAACAGCAATGTGATAATGGCCAGATCATCTGTTATAGCGATGTTGGTTGAGGGATAAATATTGGCCCCAGGTCACTGGAGAGAACTCCCCTGCTCTTCTTCCAATGGTGCCGTGGGATCTTTTACGTCCACCTGAGAGAGCAGACGGGGCTTTGGTTTAACATATCATCTGAAAGACGGCACCTCCGACAGTGCAGCACTGTGTCAGCCTAGATTATGTGCTCAAGTTGGTGGAGTGAGACTTGAACCCACAACCTTCTGACTTAAAGGCAAGAGTGCTACCCACTGAGCCATGGCTGACACCATGGGGTAAACTAAAACCCAATAACAGTCGAGGAGAAACCCAGGTGGAGTGGGGTGGGGGTGGGGGTGGGGGTGGGGGGGGTGCGGGGAGGAAACTGCCAATCAGTTGTCTTGTGATGAAATGGTTTTGTAGTGCGACGTCATGTTGGGGCGCTCAATGTCCTGACCAATCACGACCTTTGACACGTTTATCTCCAGTGCCCCTTCATCGAAAGCACACCGACATCAATAATTTCACACTGCCATTATATATTTAACAAAAGGGATCCAGCCCTTCACCACACGCTTCAGGAGGCACACACAGCTTTATCAAAGATTCATAGAGCTCAGAACCAGCCTCACCAAAGTCTACCTTCTTGTGAAGAAAGCTCCTACCTTGTACTGGGTTTAATCTTAAATAAATTAAGTCTGGTCCTCATCTGTTTTAATTCCCTTTTAACTGAAAGCATCTGTCTCTGCAAACTTGCTTATTCTCCACAATTTTCCCCCCTGAAGGCGTTGACTCTGGTTGGGCTGGGGTAGGAGATACTGGGAGGGTTGACCAAAAGAGTTGTGTTTTAAGGCGGTATTAACGGAGGAGAGAGAGGTGGAGAGGTTTTGGGAGTGAATTCCAGAGTTTAGAGCCTCGACCGCTGAAGGCATGGCCGCCAATGGTGGGGGTGTGGAGGTGAAGGAAATGGTGGATGGGTAAGAGGCCAGAATTGGAGGAGCGCAGAGATCTCGGAGATTTGTAGGGCTGGAGGAGGTTACAGAGATAGTTGGGGTGCGGGGGGTGGGGGGAGGTGGGTGGCGAGGCCATGGAGGGATTTGGACACAAGGATGAGGATTTTCAAATCTGAGGTGGTGTAAAAGGGACCGAAGATTGTTGGCTGGCCAACAGAGAATCGGAATTGCTACCCTGATGTGTCAGACCCTGTCCTGAGCGCTGTTCTCAGAACCTAATAATAGGGAGAGTCTCACTGTCCTTGAGAGGGGGAGGGGAGAGCAAACTGAGCAGGGCCATCAGATAATTGTGGAAGGTTGAGGTAGATTTGCAGGGATTTTCCCTTTATTTTGCGGAGAAATTACTGTCTATTGATATGTTTCGGGAATCTCTGTTGATAAATCTGATTGTTCAGTTATTTTTCAAATTGTTTATTAGTACACTTCCCCCCCACTTGACCCTGCATTCTCCCCATCCCCCACTTGACCCTGCATTCTCCCCTCCCCCCACTTGACCCTGCATTCTCCCCTCCCCCCACTTGACCCTGCATTCTCCCCTCCCCCCACTTGACCCTGCATTCTCCCCTCCCCCCACTTGACCCTGCATTCTCCCCTCCCCCCACTTGACCCTGCATTCTCCCCTCCCCCCACTTGACCCTGCATTCTCCCCATCCCCCACTTGACCCTGCATTCTCCCCTCCCCCCACTTGACCCTGCATTCTCCCCTCCCCCCACTTGACCCTGCATTCTCCCCTTCCCCCCACTTGACCCTGCATTCTCCCCTCCCCCCACTTGACCCTGCATTCTCCCCTCCCCCCACTTGACCCTGCACTCTCCCCTCACCCCTCCCCCATTCAGTCTGGTATTTAACGCACCCACCCCCAGTTCCCAGAGTCAGTCTTCTCTGACTTGCCCTCACCACCACTCCCAGCTCCTCCCTGATGCTGCTGATGTTTGAAGGTAGTAAACTACATGGCATACAGTGGGTGTCAGCTCCTAGAACTGTGAAACGAACCAATAGCTACATCGTGTGTACAGCACAGAAACAGGACATTCAGCCCAACGGGTCTGTGCTGGTGTTCATGCTCCACACGAGCCTCCTCCCACCCTACTTCATCTCACCCTATCGGCATATCCCTCTATTCCTTTCTCCCTCGTGTTTCTGCAGCTGCCCCTTAAATGTATCTCTGTTTTTCGCCTCAACCACTCCCTGTGGGAGCGAGTTCCACATTCTCACCACTCTCTGGGTAAAGAAGTTTCTCCTGAATTTCCTATTGGATTTATTAGTGACTTTGTTATTTTTATGGCCCCTAGTTCTGGTCTCCTCCACAAGTGAAAACATATTGGCCCAGAAATTGATCTCGCTCTGTTCCCGCGGGGGTAAGCCTTCCCCGCGATGTCTCACCTCGCTTGTGCTTTTTCAGATCCAGCTCACACGAACTTGATGTTCCAGACATCAGCTGGGCAGTGCTTGCGTATCCCACCGGCGTTGTGAATTCGTGCGAGCTGTGGGATCACGTGACTCAGTTAGAGCCAATGGCAGCACACCATCTTCCATTCATAAGTTTCACAGACCTGCTGTGAAATCTATGAATCTTACACCCCCCCAAAATAACAGCTAAACCTCAATTAAATTTTAAAAAAAAACCATCACATTAATAAAATAAGTATAGTTAATTAAATTAACCATTTTAAATAAAAAATTAAATTTTTGAAAAAATTTAAAATCTTTTAAAAAGTTATAAAAATAAACTTACCTGTCTTTAAAGTCTCTAAAAAAGATATACCTGTAAAAAAAAATTCCAAAAAATACTTAATTCACTACTTACCTTCTTAAAAGCGGGTCTTACTCCTCCTTTTTACATTTCCAAAATCTTCCCTACTTACCTGCGCGTCCAAAGCATGAAGTGCGCAGCGTGCGCGCAGCCTGTAGCGCGCACGCGATGCACCCAGGACCCGCCCCCTTTTCAGAAGAGCAATTGCCGGTTTTCAGCGCATGCGCAGGGCATGCAGAAAACCGGCAATTGGAGTGGGAATACGCGAGAGTACGCAGTGCGTACTCTCGCGTCCCGGGATCAATTTTCGGCCCATTTTCTATGTCTACCCTATCGAACCCTTTTATTATCTTAAAGACCTCTATCAGGTCAGCCCTCAGCCTTCTGTTTTTTTAGAGAAAAGAGCCCCAGCCTGTTCAACATTTTCCTGACTCAGTTCTGGTATTACCCTTGTGAATCTTTTGTGCACTTTCTCCAGTGCCTCTATATCCTTTTTATAAAGTGGGGACCAGATCTGTGCTCCAAGTGTGGCCCACAGTGTCAGCTGTGGCTCAGTGGGTAGCACACTCGCCTGTGAGTCAGAAGGTTGTGGGTTCACAGTCCCACTCCAGGGACTTGAACACATAAAGCTAGGCTGACACTCCAGTGCAGTACTGAGGGAGTGCTGTACTGTCAGAGGTGCCGTCTTTCGGATGGGATGTTAAACTGAGGCCCCGTCTGCTCTTTCAGGTGGATGTAAAAGATCCCATGGCACTATTTCGAAGAAGAGCAGGGGAGTTCTCCCCGGTGTCCTGGGGCCAATATTTATCCCTCAACCAACATAACAAAAACAGATTATCTGGTCATTACCACATTGCTGTTTGTGGGAGCTTGCTGTGTGCAAATTGGCTGCCGCGTTTCCCACATTACAACAGTGACTACACTTCAAAAAGTACTTCATTGGCTGTAAAGCGCTTTGGGACGTCCGGTGGTCGTGAAAGGCGCTGTAGAAATGCAAGTCTTTATTTTCTTTTTAACCAAGGTTCGATACAGGTTTAACATAACTTCGCTGCTTTTCAATTCTATCCCTCCAGAAATGAACCCCAGTGCTTGGTTTGATTTTTTATGGCCTTATTTACCTGCGTCGCTACTTTTAGTGATTTGAGTACCAGTACCCTCAGATCCCTTTGCTCCTCGACCCCATTCAGACTCTTAGGGGGAAAAATTAGGTCGCGCCCCATTTGGGGCGCAAATATCGTCTGGACGCAAATATTAGCGCCTAGCGCTAATTATCGCCACTGACTGGAAACTTCACTTTTACCGCCCCGGGAGGTGAGTGGAGCGCTAAATCAGGCGCTGCACACCTGTCTTAAGGCGCAAAGGCCGAGCAGTGAGGCGCTAACTCAGCGCGCGAGCGCAGCGCAGCTGCTGCCAGTTAGCGAGGGAACACAGACACACTGGCGCCGGCCACTTCTTAAAGCGGGGGGGGGGCCAACTGTTAGGATCAGTAGGCAAAACTACCTCACAAAGCGTTGACTCAATGCAGAAGTCTCTCTTTCTCTCTCTCCGAATCTCTCTCTCTCTCTCTCAGAACGAGTGGTGCAAAAATGTCAACCACAGAAAAAGACAGGAAGAGACCCCCTTTAAATAGCGCCCCCCCCAGCCCCACAGCGATTGATAGCGTTCCAGTCTTCCAGTCGTTGGATGCGCCAGGCGGTAAGGCAGGGGGCGCCACTCAATTTCCGCTCCGGGGCACCACAAGGGCGTTGCACCATGGAATGATGTCACAATCTGCGCGCGCAGGTGGTCGCAGCGGTAAAGTTTAGCGCCGCCGCACAATCTCTAGTTAAGTTCCCGAGCGGCGCAAACATCGCTGCGCCCGGGCGTTAGCGGCTTTGCGCCCCATTAGCGCCCTCTTAAGGCGCTAACGGGAGGCGCAACCAACTGAATTTTTACCCCTTATTATCCAAGCAATATGACATCTCTTTACTCTTCCTACCAAAGTGCACCACTTCACACTGATCTATATTGAAGTTCATTTGCCAATTACATGCCCATTCTGCCAGTTTATTAATGTCTTCCTGTATTGTGTCGCAGTCCTCAGTATTAACTACACCCCCCAATTTGGTGTCGTCCGCAAATTTTGAAATTGTACTTCCGATTGCCGAGTCCAAATCGTTAATGTAAATGGTGAACGACAGTGGTCCCAGCACCGATCCCTGTGGAACATCACTTTCCAGCTTTTGCCAGTCTGAGTAGCTGCCCTTAAACCCCTACTCTCTGTTTTCTGTTATGTAGCCAGCTTGCTATCCATTCTGCTACCTGCCCCCTGACTCCACACGTTCTGACCTTAGTCATGAGTCGACTATGTGGTACCTTAGCGAAGGTTTTTTGAAAATCCAAATATACATCTACATTAACCTTGTCTACTCTTTCTGTTACTTCTTCAAAGATATCAATAAGGTTGGTTCCCTTTTGAAATCTGTGCTGACTTCTCTTTTATTATATTTTTGGTTTGGCGAATCTCCAGCCCGTTTTTACACCACGCCTGCTTTTCTTTCCCATTAATTGCACGTTTTGTGTAGACCAGTTCCAACCCCTATACGTCTCAAAAACTTTAATAAAATAAAGAATTCCAGCCCAGGGCACTCCATCCCCCCCCTTCCCCTCGCCCCCACCCCAGGCAGTGGCGAGGAGCAAGTTTGAGAATGGGGCAAAGCACGTTGAAGTGGATTCTCGCACATTCCGCAGTAGAAACTGTGCCGCCATTTCCCAGTGACACTGATTGTGAGGAAGGTTCAGAATAAAGAAAGACTTGCATTTCTACAGCACCTTTCACGACCACCGGACATCCCAAAGCGCATTACAGCCAATGAAGTACTTTTGGAGTGTAGTCACTGTTGTAATGTAGGAAACGCAGCAGCCAATTTGCGCACAGCAAGCTCCCACAAACAGCAACGTGATAATGACCAGATAATCTGTTTTTTAGTGATGTTGGTTGAGGGATATGGTGAGTGCGTGGGGTTGAGGGAGATGGTGAGTGCGTGGGGTTGAGGGAGATGGTGAGTGCGTGGGGTTGAGGGAGATGGTGAGTGCGTGGGGTTGAGGGAGATGGTGAGTGCGTGGGGTTGAGGGATATGGTGAGTGCGTGGGGTTGAGGGATATGGTGAGTGCGTGGGGTTGAGGGAGATGGTGAGTAGGTGGGATTGAGGGATATGGTGAGTGCGTGGGATTGAGGGATATGGTGAGTAGGTGGGATTGAGGGATATGGTGAGTGGGTGGGGTTGAGGGATATGGTGAGTGGGTGGGGTTGAGGGATATGGTGAGTAGGAGGGATTGAGGGAGATGGTGAGTAGGTGGGATTGAGGGATATGGTGAGTAGGTGGGATTGAGGGATATGGTGAGTGGGTGGGGTTGAGGGATATGGTGAGTAGGAGGGATTGAGGGAGATGGTGAGTAGGTGGGATTGAGGGAGATGGTGAGTAGGTGGGATTGAGGGATATGGTGAGTGGATGGGATTGAGGGATACGGTGGGATTGAGGGAGATGGTGGGATTGAGGGAGATGGTGAGTAGGTGGGATTGAGGGATATGGTGGGATTGAGGGAGATGGTGAGTAGGTGGGATTGAGGGATACGGTGGGATTGAGGGAGATGGTGAGTAGGTGGGATTGAGGGATACGGTGGGATTGAGGGAGATGGTGAGTAGGTGGGATTGAGGGATACGGTGGGATTGAGGGAGATTCTGAGTAGATGGGATTGAGGGATACGGTGGGATTGAGGGATATGGTGAGTAGATGGGGTTGAGGGATATGGTGAGTAGGAGGGATTGAGGGATATAGTGAGTAGATGGGTTCTGTTAATCTATGATGAAGGATTGTTGGGCCTAATGGCCATTTCTTGGTTGTAAACATTCTCTGAGCAGGAGAGTTTTGAAAAGGTTCTTGGGAACCAGTTGTGCAGGATTGTGAGAAAGCTCAGCTCTGCTCTGAAATTATTTTGCAGAGATAGGATCTTTGACTCTGAGATTTAGGGCAGAGATTAATTACCAAACCAGCTACAGCTGGATTATTAGGCCCCAGTTGCCATGGCAATGAACAAGATGGTGTTCATTGAGGTGAACTCTCTATTTCCTCTCTATTCCACTTTAATTTACTCTCCTTCCCTCCCCCTCATTTATTTATTTGCTTTTCTTAATTTAGGCCCTGTTCTCCTCCACTCTCCTTGCTGGGGTTCATGTTCACAGGCCTCCCATGACCATTCTCACCGTGTGCGTCCAGACCGCGAGTGTCGGCAGGAAGGGGAGGCTGCCCGCTCTCTCACTGATCTCTGCGCTTCTCCATTTCTGGCATCCCTGATTTTAATCGCTCCACCATTGCTGGCCGTGTCTTCAGCTGCCTGGGCCCTGAGCTCTGGAAATCCTGCCCTAAACCTCTCCGCCTCTCTCTCCTCCTTTAAGACGCTCCTTAAAACCTACCTCTTTGACCAAGCTTTTGTTCTCCTGTCCTAATATCTCCTTTTGTGGCTCAGTGTCAAATTTTGTTTGATAATTGCTCCTGTGAAGCACCTTGGGACGTTTTACATGCCGCGCGGTCCGCTCAAAATCTTCAGCTGACAGGGGACCATCTAGGTGCCAGTCTCTGGAGGCTCCACGCGAGCTGCCCGTGGCTTGACTTTCTCTCCAATTTACCCTGTCCTCGGCTCCATGTGGCAGCCGTGGCTCAGTGGGTAGCACTCTCGCGTCTGAGTCAGAAGGTCGGGGGTTCAAGCCCCACTCCAGAGACTGGAGCAGAAGGCTGACACTCCCAGTGGAGTGCTGCACTGTCGGAGGTGCTGCCTTTCGGATGAGATGTTAAACTGAGACCCCGTCTGCTCTCTCAGGTGGATGTAAAAGATCCCACGGCCACTATTTCGAAGAAGAGCAGGAGAATTCTCCCCGGTGTCCTGGCCAATATTTATCCCTCAATCAACATCACTAAAACAGATTATCTGGTCATTATCACATTGCTATTTGTGGGATCTTGCTGTGAGCAGATTGGCTGCTGTGTTTCCTACATTACAACAGTGACTACACTTCAAAAAGTACTTCACTGGGTTTAACGCGCTTTGGAACGACCTGAGGTTGTGAAAGGCACTATATAATTGCAAGTCTTTCTTTTTTCCATCTGTCTATAATATTATAAAAATGTTACATAAGCATGTCTGTCGCCCATCCTGTCCGTCACACACCAAACGCCACACACTTTCTAAAGCAAATTTCTCCACCATCTGTGTAAAAAAACAAATATAAGCAGCAAAGACAGCATTTAGAATACGCAGAAAAATTCTCCAGGAACAGAAAATACCAGAGCCACAATATCTACAGCTTCTTAATTGACGCACGTATGAACTCACCCAATGCTCTCTTATCAGTTATACTTTATAGCCTGAAAGGGGGTTTAGCAGCACAGTTACACATTAGCCCAGGCCTTCTGATTGGGGGGCATATCCGACAGGGCAGGACTTCTAAGCTGCGTAAAAAAAAGTTTTTTGGCAAACCTTTTTGCGGGTAATCCTGGGCAATGTTTCCTATAAGGTGCGTGGCCGCGCGGCTCTCTGCCTGTCACAGGCTGCGCGGGACCGACGTTTTCAATGGTAAGTTCCACGCATGCGCGAAACTGTAAATGGGCAGCGCAGCCCGTTAAAGGGTCCGCGCACCCAAAAAAAAATAAGAGGGAACATTGCTCCTGGGCGAGTACGTGGTTTCGTTCTGAGAATGACAGAGATGGCCACTTTTCAATTTAACCTTTCAGGCCCACTCCACCGGCCTTGGTGCCTAACGTTACAGGTGCTATATAAATGCAAGTGGTTGTTGTTGTGGAATCTGTTACTCGGGAAGGACACTGAAGTGGGCAGTGTAGATGGGGGTCAGGAGACAACTAGATGTGTTTCTGGAGAGAGAATGGATTGGGGGAATAGGGTGGCTAGGTGGGGTTGAGGGATATGGGGAACATAGAACATAAGAAATAGGAGCAGCAGTAGGCCATTTGGCCCTTCGAACCTGCTCCGCCATTCAATAAGATCATGGCTGATCTTCTACCTCAGCTCCGCTTTCCTGCACTACCCCCATATCCCTTGATTCCCTTAATATTCAAAAATCTATCGATCTCTATCTTGAATATACTCAACAACTGAGCCTCCACAGCCCTCTGGGGTAGAGAATTCCAAAGATTCACCACCCTCTGAGTGAAGAAATTTCTCCTCATCTCAGTCCTAAATGGCTGACCCCTTATCCTGAGACTGTGACCCCTGGTTCTAGACTCTCCAGCCAGGGGGAAACAACCTCTCTGCATCTACCCTGTCAAACCCTGTAAGAATTTTGTATGTTTCAATGAGATCACCTCTCATTCTTCTAAACTCTAGAGAATATAGGCCTAGTCTACTCAATCTCTCCTCATAGGACAATCCCCCCATCCCAGGAATCAGTCTGGTGAACCTTCGTTGCACTCCCTCTATGGCAAGTATATCCTTCCTTAGGTAAGGAGACCAAAACTGTACACAATACTCCAGGTGTGGTCTCACCAGGGCCCTATATAATTGCAGTAAGACGTCTTTACTCTTATACTCAAAACCTCTTGTAATAAAGGCCAACATATCATTTGCTTTCTTAATTGCTTGCTGTACCTGCATGTTAACTTTCAGTGATTCATGTACAAGGACACCCAGGTCCCTCTGAACACCAACATTTCCCAATCTCTCACCATTTAAAAAATACTCTGCTTTTCTATTTTTCCTACCAAAGTGGATAACTTCACATTTCTCCACATTATATTCCATTTGCCATGTTCTTGCTCACTCACTTAGCCTGTCTATATCCTCTTGAAGCCTCCTTGCATCCTCCTCACAACTTACATTCCCACCCAGCTTTGTATCATCAGCAAACTTGGATATCCTACATTTGGTCCCCTCATCCAAATCATTGATGTAGATTGTGAATAGCTGAGGCCCAAGCACTGATCCTTGCGGTACCCCACTAGTTACAGCCTGCCAACCCGAAAATGACCCGTTTATTCCTACTCTCTGTTTTCTGTCCTTTAACCAATCCTCAATCCATGCTAGTATATTACCGCCAATCCCATGAGCCCTAATTTTGTTTAATAACCTCTTGTATGGCACCTTATCGAATGCCTTCTGAAAATCCAAATACACCACATCCACTGGTTCCCCCTTATCTATTCTGCTAGTTACAACCTCAAAAAATTCTAACAGATTTGTCAAACACGATTTCCCTTTCATAAATCCATGTTGACTCTGCCCAATCCTATTATTATTTTCTAAGTGCCCTGATATCACGTCCTTAATAATAGATTCTAGTATTTTCCCTGCTACTGATGTCAGGCTAACTGGTCTGTAGTTCCCCATTTTCTCTCTCCCTCCTTTCTTAAATAGTGGGGTTACACTTGCTACCTTCCAATCTGTGGGAATCGTTCTTGAATCTATGGAATTTTGGAACATGACAACCAATGCATTCACTATCTCCATAGCCAACTCTTTCAAAACCTTAGGATGTAGGCCATCAGGTCCAGGGGATTTATCGGCTTTCAGTCCCATTAATTTTTCCAGTACTACTTTTTTACTAATACTAATTTCTTTCAGTTCCTCATTCTCGGAACTTCACTATTTCCGGGAGGTTTTTTGCGTCTTCTTCTGTGAAGACAGACACAAAGTATTTGTTTAATTTCTCTGCCAGTTCCTTATTCCCCATTATAATTTCTCCTGTCTCAGCCTGTAAGGGACCCACATTTACTGTGGGTAGGGAGAAGGTGGGTTGGTGGGGTTGAGCTATATGGGGAGAAGGTAGGTAGGTGGGGTTGAGGGATGTGGGGAGAAGGTAGGTAGGTGAGGTTGAAGGATATAGGGAGAAGGTGGGCAGGTGAGATTGAGGGATATGTGGAGAAGGTAGGTAGATGGGGTTGAGGGATATAGGGAGAAGGTTGGCAGGTAAGCTTGGGGGCTTGTTCGATAGATTTTGTTGGGTAAGGGTATCAAGGGATATGGAGCAAAGGCGGGTAAATGGAGTTGAGGTACAGATCAGCCATGATCTGATTGAACGGCAGAACAGGCTCGAGGGGCTGAATGACCTCCTGTTCCTATGTCGGGCTTAATAACCTTTCCCCTATCTTAGCATTCTTCAGAGTAAATGTACTGAGGGGTGGGGGAAAACAACATTGCAAGATCAGATCACAGATTCAGTATTTTTATAATTCATTCTTGGTGGCATAGTGGTTAGCACTGGTGCCTCACAGCGCCAGAGACCCGGGTTCGAATCTGGCCTCGGGTGACTGTCTGTGTGGAGTTTGCACATTCTCCCCGTGTCTGCGTGGGTTTCCTCCGGGTGCTCCGGTTTCCTCCCACAGTCCAAAAATGTGTGGGTTAGGTTGATTTGGCTATGATAAATTGACCCTTAGTGTTAGGGGGGATTAAATATGTGGGGTTACGGGGATAGGATGGGATATGTTAGGGGAATTAAATATGTGGGGTTACGGGGATAGGGTGGGATATGTGTCAGTGCAGGCTCGATGGGCTGAGATGGCCTCTATCTGTACTGTGGGGATTCTGTGTGAGAGGGCAGGGACAGGGTGCTGGATTTGGATGATCAGCCATGATCGTATTGAATGGTGGAGCAGGCTCGACGGGCCGAATGGCCTACTCCTGCTCCTAGTTTCTATGTGGACAGTGCTGGCAAGGCTGGCATTTATTGCCCATCCTTTGTTGCCCTCTTTAGAGGGCAGTTAAGAGTCAACCACATTAGTGGGGACTGGAGTCATGTATAGGCCAGACCCGGTAAGGACGGCCTAGATGTTTGCTCTGAAACTAAATTGAAAACAGTGCCTCTTGCATGCAGTCTGCAAACACTAAAAAATGTCAAACGCCTTATCTATTTATATATTTTTTTGGGTTGACCTTACATGCTCGCACAACACAGCAATCTGATTGAGCTGTTATCAGCACTGTGCCAGGCTTTTGCCTGCGGTTTTCCTGTTCAGTGCCTGGGAGGAGGGGGAGCCTGGAGGCCCCCCTGGTGTGGTCTTGCTTACTCACCCTACCTCTGATGGTGCACATACTCATCTGATATCAGCCCCTCCCTGGGCGGTCAGTCCAATACGCACAGCGACACTCCATCCCCTCCCCCAGCTCCACCCCATCATCACACCAACCGCAGCCTGTAACACTCAACAGTCGAAACGGAGAGGAAGTAATTTGCAGTCATTCGTCCCGAGCGCAGAGTTCAATCCGGGACAGGACTACGCCAAGAACGAGTCCAATTTTAAAAATATATGTATATATGTTAAAAAGAATACCCGTTGAAGGAACCATTGTAGAGTGATGGAGGAGGAGTATGAGGCTGGAGGTATGTAACCTGGAACCTTTCCAACTTTGCTCACCAGTTCTCTTCCCTCCCTCTGCTGATGGGGTTGAACCCTCCCTGAGGACAGTTTCGTCCCAAGTGTTCACACGTGAGCCCAGATGCCGAGTGCCAACGGGCTATTCGACTGCTGGGGGCCTCACAGCCGGATCGGATCCTGTCCCCACCTGTTGTCCACACGCGCACGCACTTTCTGTTGGGGCTCGTTGGGTGCCGAGACCAGGAGCATCAGCCTTGGTGGATTCCCCCTCAACCATCCCTCACCAGCGCAGGAGGTACTGAGACCAGTGGCATCTCCTGCCACCCACTCAGATGATGATCAGCTGACTCACTACAATCCGGCATGGACCCTGGGAGCTTGCTGATCTGTGTGGCTCAGTATCCCATACTATACGATGCACTCACTCACTAAGTAAGTAGGCCTCCCTGTCTAGAGGATCTGCCTGTGATGCTGCTCATGTTGTTAGAGAATGTGCTGATGTATGAGAACAGCAGCTTTATAGCGTGTATCATGCGGTGTAGTATTCTACTGCTAAGGAGGAGCTTTATCCCTTGACATCTTCGTAATGTTGCCCATCTCCGCCCCTGCCTCAGCTCATTGGATGCTGAAACCTACATCCATGCTTTTGTTACCTCTAGACTTGAGTATTCCAACGCAATCCTGGCCGGCCTCCCAACTTCCACCCTACATAAACTTAAACTCATCCAAAACTCTGCTGCCTGTGTCCTAACTCGCACCGAGTCCTGTTCACCCATCACCTCTGTGCTCGCTGATCTACATTGGTTCCTGGTCTGGCAAAGCCTCAATTTTAAAATTCTCATCCTTGTTTTCAAATCCCTCCATGGCCTTGCTTCCCTCCCCATCTCTGTAACCTCCTCCAGCCCCACAACCCTCCGAGATCTCTGCGCTGCTCCAATTCTGGCCTCTTATGCATCCCCGTTTTTTATCGCTCCACCTTTGGCGTCCGTGCCTTCAGCTGCCTGGGCCCTGAGCTCTGGAATTCCCTCCCTAAACCTCTCCGCCTCTCTACCTCTCTCTTCTCCTGCAACACACTCCTTAAAACCTACCTCTTTGACCAAGTTTTTGGTCATCTGTCCTAATATCTCATGATGTGGAGATGCCGGCGTTGGACTGGGGTGGACAAAAATGAGAAGTCGCACAACACCAGGTTATAGTCCAACAGATTTATTTAATTTTACAAGCTTTCGGAGCTGTCGCTCCTTCCTCAGGTAAGTTAGCAGTGAGAGAATCTCCCAGAATTCACAATTTAAACACAGACAAAATCTATTCAAATATTTCCCTACATCAAAGACACACTAAGAGCACAGCCAAGACAATGAGATGTGTCCCAGGGGGTCCAACGTGTCAAACCACCTGCTGGCTGCATATCCTGTCAATTTGTGTTGGTTTCTTGTGTTAGTCTTTTTAAAAAAAAAACACCTGGCCGGTCTTCCCACAGGGTAAATAAAATCAGGGAGTTGAATGCGTGGCTCAAAGACTGGTGTGGGAAAAATGGGTTTTGCTTCTTGGGACACTGGCACCAGTACTGGGGCAGGAGAGAGCTGTTCCGTTGGGACGGACTTCACTTGGCCAGTGCTGGGACTAGTGTCCTGGCGAATCGAATAACTAGGGCTGTGGAGAGGGCTTTAAACTAATTAGTGGGGGGGAGGTTTCAAGAGAGCAAAAAATAAAAATGACAACAGAGAGGGTCATAGACATAGGTAGCAGTAGGGGAATCACAAATCAGAGCGTGGCAGGAAGGGACAGAGTGTGTGGAGTAAAAGGTAAACTGGTAAAAAGTGAAAAAGCAGGAACTAAGTGCCACAAAGCATATTTGAAAGTTCTCTATCTGAATGCACGTAGCATTCGTAACAAAATAGATGAGTTAATGGCACAAATAACTACATATGGTTATGATATTGTGGCCATTACAGAAACATGGCTGCAGGGTGACAATGCCTGGGAATTAAACATACCAGGTTATTTAACGATCAGGAAGGACAGGCAGGAAGGAAGGGGAGGTGGGGTGGCTATGTTAATAAAGGAAGGAATCACTGTAATACAGAGTAATGATATTGGGTCAAAAAATCATGATAATGAAACAGTTTGGGTGGAGATAAGGAATAATAAGGGGAAAAAAACATTAGTGGGCGTAGTCTATAGGCCTCCGAACAGTTGCAACTCTATTGGACGGAGTATCAATCAGGAAATAGTTGAGGCATGTAATAAGGGAACATCTATAATTATGGGGGATTTTAACTATCATATTAATTGGACAAATCAAATGGGGCAGGGCTGCCTTGAGGATGAGTTCATTGAGTGTATTAGGGATGGGTTTCTTGAGCAGTATGTAACTGAACCGACCAGGGGGCAAGCAACCTTAGATCTGGTCCTGTGTAACGAGACAGGATTAATTAAAAATGTCCTAGTAAAGGATCCCCTTGGAATGAGTGACCATAACATGGTTGAATTCCATATTCAATTAGAGGGTGAGAAGGTTGGATCTCAAACAAGCGTGCTAAGCTTGAATAAAGGAGACTATGAAGGTATGCGAGCGGAATTGAGTAGAGTGGATTGGGAAAATAGATTAAAGGGTAAGACGACACATGATCAGTGGTGTACATTCAAGGAGTTATTTTACAACTTCCAAAAAATATATATTCCACTGAAAAGAAAAGGGTGTAAAAGAAAGGACAGTCATCCGTGGCTAAGTAAAGAAATTAAGGATAGTATTCGACTAAAAACAAGGGCATATAAGGTAGCGAAATCTAGTGGGAGGACAGAGGATTGGGAAAACTTTAAAAGGCAGCAAAAAATAACAAAAAGATTGATTAAGAAAGGGAAGATAGATTATGAAAGTAAATTAGCAAAAAATATAAAAACAGATAGTAAGAGTTTTTATAGTTATATAAAAAGAAAAAGGGTGGCTAAAGTAAATGTTGGTCCCTTAGAGGATGAGACCGGGAAATTAATGGTGGGAAATATGGAGATGGCAAAAACACTGAATGAATATTTTGTATCAGTCTTTACAGTAGAGGACACTAAGAATATCCCAACACTGGACAAACAGGGGGCTATAGGGGGAGAGGAGCTAAACACGATCAAAATCACTAAGGAAGTGGTACTCGGTAAAATAATGGGACTCAAGGCGGATAAATCACCTGGACCTGATGGCTTACATCCTAGAGTCTTGAAGGAAGTGGCGGTAGGGATTGTAGATGCATTGGTAATAATTTTTCAAAACTCCCTGGATTCTGCTGAGGTCCCGGCAGACTGGAAAACTGCTAATGTAACACCCTTATTTAAAAAGGGCAGTAGACAGAAGGCTGGTAACTATAGACCGGTTAGCCTAACATCTGTGGTAGGTAAAATTTTGGAGTCCATTATTAAGGAAACAGTAACAGGACATTTGGATAATCATAATTTAATAGGACAAAGTCAGCATGGTTTTACGAAGGGGAAGTCATGTTTGACAAATTTGCTGGAGTTCTTTGAGGAAGTAACATATAGAGTGGATAAAGGGGAACCAGTGGACGTAGTGTATTTAGACTTCCAAAAGGCATTTGACAAGGTGCCACACAAAAGATTATTGCTTAAGGTAAAAAATCACGGAATTGGGGGTAATATTCTGGCATGGATAGAGGATTGGCTATCTAACAGAAAGCAAAGAGTTGGGATAAATGGTTCATTCTCAGACTGGCAATCAGTAACTAGTGGTGTTCCACAGGGGTCAGTGCTGGGTCCCCAACTCTTCACAATCTATATTAACGATTTGGAGGAAGGGACCAAGTGTAACATATCAAAATTTGCAGATGATACAAAGATGGGAGGGAAAGTAGTGAATGAGGAGGACATAAAAAACCTGCAAGGGGACATAGACAGGCTAAGTAAGTGGGCAGAGATTTGGCAGATGGAATACAACACTGGAAAGTGTGAGGTGATGCACTTTGGCAGGAAAAATCCTAGAGCAATTTATTATCTTAATGGCAAGAAACTGGAGAGTACTGAAGTGCAAAGGGATCTGGGGGTCCTGGTGCACGAAACTCAAAAGGTTAGTATGCAGGTGCAGCAAGTGATTAAGAAGGCAAATGGAATGTTGGCTTTCATTGCTAGGGGGATAGAATATAAAAATAGGGAGGTATTGCTTCAGTTGTACAAGGTATTGGTGAGACCGCACCTGGAATACTGCATACAGTTTTGGTGTCCTTACTTAAGGAAAGACATCCTTGCTCTCGAGGCAGTGCAAAAAAGGTTCATTCGGTTAATCCCGGGGATGAGGGGGTGGTCATATGAGGAGAGGTTGGGTAGATTGGGACTCTACTCATTGGAGTTCAGAAGAATGAGAGGCGATCTTATTGAAACATATAAGATTGTGAAGGGGTTGGATCGGGTGGATGCGGGGAGGATGTTCCCGATGACGGGTGAGACGAGAACTAGGGGACATAGTCTTAGAATAAGGGGCTGCTCTTTCAAAACTGAGATGAGGAGGAACTACTTCACTCAGAGGGTGGTAGGTCCATGGAATATGCTGCCACAAAAAGCTGTAGAAGCTACAACATTAATTAAATTTAAAACAGAAATAGACAGTTTCCTAGAAGTAAAGGGCATTAAGGGTTACGGGGAGCGGGCAGGAATTTGGACATGAGTCTAGGTTCGGATCGGTCATGGCCCTGTGGGTAGTGGAGCGGGCCCAGGGACTGTGTAGCCTGATTCTGCTCCTATTTCGTGTGTGCAATTCTGTTAGATGCAGGAGATGGTTCTGTGATAGATAGTAGATTGGCGGTTAGGATCAGATCAGCCATGATCTTATTGAATGGCGGAGCAGGCTCGAGGGGCCGATTGGCCTACTCCTGCTCCTATTTCTTATGTTCTTATGTTCTTATGTTACAAGAAACCAACACAAATTGACAGGTTATGCAGCCAGCAGGTGGTTTGACACGTTGGACCCCCTGGGACACATCTCATTGTATTGGCTGTGCTCTTAGTGTGTCTTTGATGTAGGGAAATATTTGAATAGATTTTGTCTGTGTTTAAATTGTTAATTCTGGGAGATTCTCTCACTGCTAACTTACCTGAGGAAGGAGCGACAGCTCCGAAAGCTTGTAAAATTAAATAAATCTGTTGGACTATAACCTGGTGTTGTGCGACTTCTCACTAATATCTCATGTGAGAAGTCGCACAACACCAGGTTATAGTGCAACAGTTTTATTTGAAATCACAAGCTTTCGGAGCGCTGCTCCTTCGTCAGGTGAAGGAGCAGCGCTCCGAAAGCTTGTGATTTCAAATAAAACTGTTGGACTATAACCTGGTGTTGTGCGACTTCTCACATTTGTCCACCCCAGTCCAACACCGGCATCTCCACATCATGGCTAATATCTCATGTCGCTCAGTTTGTGATATCACTCCTGTGAAGTGCCTTGGGATGTTTTACTATGTTAAAGGTGCTATATAAATGCAAGTTGTTGTTGTTGTTGAGGACCAGTTCCTGTCTATAGCTAATTCGAGGATAATTGTTTCTTCATAGACTGGCGGTTGCTTGTAAATCCCAAGGTCAGAAAATGTTGCAGGAAATGACTGGCTTTCTTTCTCCATTTAAAGATTGTTTTGTATCCTTCGTGTCTGAGGGGTGATGGAGGCTGTAATTATACATATATTTCTATGATTATAATGTTGTGATATGATTGTGGGTTATACGTTAAAATTTACGACTCTCTTCGGACCGTTTTATGGTGAGCTGTGTGCGGGCAGGGCGGGAACATCGCCCCGTTTTTAATCCCGTTCCACCTCTGCAGCTGAGTTGAAACTGATGTTCTCAGCCCAGCTCCCACCAACAATGAGTGTCAAAGGGTAAGTCAACCATAGGAAGCATCACAGCAGTGCCTGGTCTTTCCCCCACGCAAGGTCCACGTGTGTACCTTAAGCAGAGGTCAGTGGATCACTGACGAGAGAGTGGAAATTGCTGGATAAAGGCTGCAGTGAGCAGGCAGTGGTTAAAATCAGGCAATGGCTGCATATCGATCGGGGGGGTCAGTGGATATTGATTGGAGGGGGTGGATATTGATCGGGGGGGTTGGTGGATATTGATCGGGAGGGGTCAGTGGATATTGATCAGGGGGGTCGGGGGATATTGAACATAAGAACATAAGAAATAGGAGCAGGAATAGGCCACTTGGCCCCTCGAGCCTGCTCCGCCATTCAATAAGATCATGGCTGATCTTGGGCTCAAAGCCACTTCCCCGCCCGCTCCCCATAACCCTTCACTCCCTTATCTTGCAAAAGTCTGTCTATCTCCACCTTAAATGTATTTAATGACCCAGCCTCCACGGCTCTCTGGGGCAGAGAATTCCACAGATTTACGACCCTCTGAGAGAAGAAATTCCTCCTCATCTCAGTTCTAAAAGGGCGACCCTTTATTCTAAAGCTATGCCCCCGCGTTCTAGATTTCCCCACGAGAGGAAACATCCTCTCTGCATCTACCTTGTCGAGCCCCCTCAGTATCTTATATGTTTCAATAAGATCTCATTCTCCTAAATTCCAATGAGTATAGGCCCAGCCTGCTCAACCTTTCCTCATAAGTCAAACCCCCCATCTCTGGAATTAACCTAGTGAATCGTCTCTGAACTGCCTCCAATGCAAGTATATCCTTCCTTAAATAAGGAGACCAAAACTGTACGCAGTACTCCAGTGTGGTCTCACCAATACCCTGTACAGTTGTAGCAGGACTTCCCTGCTTTTATACTCCAACCCCTTTGAAATAAAGGCCAACATTTCATTTGCCTTTTTGATTACTTGCTGTACCTGCATGCTAACTTTTTGTGTTTCATGCACAAGGACCCCCAGGTCCCTCTGAATTGTAGCATTTTGTAATCTCTCTCCGTTTAAATAATAATTTGCTTTTTTATTTTTCCTGCCAAAGTGTATAACCTTGCACTTTCCCACATTATACTCCATCTGCTAAATGTTTGCGCACTCACCTAGCCTGTCTATATCCCTTCGCAGGTTCTTTGAGTCCTCTGCACAACTTGCTTTCCCACCCATCTTTGTATCATCCGCAAACTTGGCTACATTACTCTCGGTCCCTTCATCCAAGTCATTAATGTAGATTGTAAATAGTTGAGGCCCCAGCACCGATGGGGGGGGGTCGGTGGATATTGATGGGGGGGGGGGGGTCAGTGGATATTGATGGGGGGCTGGTGGATATTGATCGGGGGTCGGTGGATATTGATCAGGGGTCGGTGGATATTGATCGGAGGATATTGATCGGAGGGGTTGGTGGATATTGATCGGGGGCAGTCAGTGGATATTGATCGGGGGAGTCAGTGGATATTGATCGGGGAGTCGATGGATATTGATGCGGGGGTCGGTGGATATTGTGGGGGGGTCGGTGGAAATTGATCGGATGGACGGTGGATATTGATTGGAGGGGGTAGATATTGATCGGGGTGGTTGGTGGATATTTATCGGGGGGTGGGGATGGTGGATAAAAGAATTACAATTAAAATATGTTCTGTAACTGTCACTGTTTCTATGGGCCCAGGCCACACAATGACAGTGTCACTTGGATAAGAAAGAAAAATTACCAAATTAAAATTTAGAAAGTAAGATTGCTCAGCAGACTTCTTGTTCAGGGCAAGGTCGTGAGGGGGAGGAAAACAGAGAACAATTTCCGATCTCTAAAACAGATGAATAACGGGCGACTGCCATTTTAATTTTACTCTCATTCCTCGATAAATATTTAACTTCAGTAATTTTTGCAAGAACCTGTTTAGACACAGTGGTTCAGTTTTCATTTCATGCCTGACCCACTTCCTCACGTGACAGAAACATTCAGGACGCTTTCAATTTTTTTTTTTAGTGCCACAGAGCGGCAGAAACGAAAATAAAGTTTGGCACGAAAAGCGCCCTGATTTGCAGTCATCCTCGACCGTGTCCCTCCCTGACTGATTATTTTTGGCTCGGCGGAGGAAATATAATTTTATAGAATTCAGTCTCGCCAACAAAAGGAACATGCATAACCTTCATGGCTGAAAAGGTTGTGTGAGGGGGTCCTGAAAGAGCAGTTTTGGCATTGGCTTATATATATATATATATAATTTTGCCTGTCTTTCTTTGTCTTGGAGCCTGACAGGGAAGCAGCTTCTGTCCTTTGTGGAGGGGTGGGGTGGGGGGAAGCAGCCAGGAGCCCTGGCATTACCCTATTGTCTAGCCTGGGAGCAGGGGGAGGTGCTGAGAATGGCCAGCTGTCTGCCGCAAGCCTCTGTGATTCAGTGTTGAAAGCGGGGGCAAGCCACAGAACACCAACACACACACACACACAAAGTGGGCCTTTCCGCACGGCTATTGTTGTTTGCTGACAGCTGCCTTCCCCCTCTGCAGAACAAAAGGCTTAGCTCCTTGGGCAGGCTCGAGAGAGAGAGAGAGAGAGAGAGCACAGGCAGGCATTGCACCTCCAGTCAGGAGAAATAATAAATACATTTCAGGTTATAGTGCTGAAGTGCTTTGTTGTTTTGGGTGTTGTGTGTGGGGTGGTTGGGGTTGGGGGGGTTCTCGGTTCCAATCTGCCTTGGGTGCCCCCCTGGACCAGCTTCTGCTAAGGTAAAAAAAAAGAAAAGCTTCCTTTTTACAGTTTCTTGTCGCTGTGTCTGTCTGTGTCTGTGTGATTGCTCCTCACATTCCGCACACTTTTTATTTGCTTTAACTTGGTGCGGCTGAGACACCTGAAGAGCGAGTGAGGGGAGCCCGGGGCCCGAGGCCGGAGGGAGCCCCAGGGCCGGAGGGAGCCCGGGGCCGGAGGGAGCCCCAGGCCCGAGGCCGGAGGGGCTGAGGAGATGGCCCGTTGTTTGGCGCGGCTGTGTGTGGAGAGAGAGGCCGGGCCGGGCCTGCCGCTCTCACTGACCCGGGCCGGGCCTGCCGCCCTGTGGCTCGCTGTTGTAAAGGTTTCTCTGCTGCTTTTTATTTTTGTTGGTTGATTGTGTATATTTATCTTTTTTGAAATAAAGGAGACGGTGGCGGGGCATGAGGAGGAGGAGGGGGAGGCTGGCTTGGCCTGGCTTACTGGCCTGGCTTTGCCTCGCAGGAAGCGAGAAGCTGAATGAAAGAGCGAGCGTCAAAGGCCGGCTTGGAAAGGTTGAGCCTGTCAGTGAGAGACAACAACATGGGAAAAGGCGGGGAGAGGGTTGCTGGTTCCTGCACCGCTCCCCTATCATGTGTTAGAAAGAGTTATCCAGCTGATAATTTTATCCAGAAACTGTAGTCGAGAGTCTGTAGTCGGCCAGGTTTCCCCCCTCCCTCCTCTCCAGTCCAGGCCCACTCTGGCTTTTGTGCTTCTTTCCCCCCAAAAAGGCGTCTGAACCCTCTAACTTCCCCAACAGGGATTCAAGCTATGTCGAGAAATCCGCTTGTGCGAAATGATGGTTGTTTGGTGGGCTTTTCAAGTTATACAGGGGCAGGCCAGTTTGCTTTGCTTTTCTTGGCTGCGAGAGGGCCTCTTGGGCTGTGTGAGTGCAAGATCTGTGTTTTTACTCCTTTCCAGCCGCTTCGCATCAACCCCCCCCCCTCCTCCTCCTCCTCCCGTGTGTTGATGTTTGTGAAATGGGTTTAACAGTAGCTCACGGGCCGAGAAATTCGTCTCGGGCGGTATGGGATCAGCCGCCCGTTATACGCAGCGCCTGATATTGACTGCAACGGAACTGAATATTACGGGCGGCCGATCCAATACCGCCCGCATTGCGCCACCGCCCGAGACTAATTTCCAGGCCACAGTGTTTTGAAAGAAAAGTAATTGTCTGTCTCTGGTTAAGGAACTCCCCCCCCGGGTCTCCACACCAAAAATAATTTCAAACTCTAATTTTTGGTGAACCCTCGATCCAGTTGTCTCCCAGAATGGCGATCTGGGTCCTGTGTACGTCCTGTGTATTAAAAGGGCCTAGTGCCTGAACCAGGCGCTCCTGGTCTTTGAAGGTGGGATCAGCCGGAGCAGGGGCGATAAGTTTTTCCTGCCGATTTTCTCAGCGTTACAGCCCCGATTCTGTCCAACAGTGCTGGTGATGATCTCCGCCGTTGTGTTTATAAAGAACTAAAAGCAAGTTAAATTGCTGTTACCTCGGTTCCTCATATCAAATCCCTCCACGTCCTCGCCCCTCCCTATCTCTGTAACCTCCTCCAGCACTACAACCCTCCGAGATCTCTGCGCTCCTCCATATCTGGCCTCTTGCGCATCCCCGATTTTAATCGCTCCACTATTGGCGGCCGTGTCATCAGCTGCCTGGACCCTGAGCTCTGGAATTCCCTCCCTAAACATCTCCGTCTCTTGCTGCTCCTTTAAGATGTTCCCTAAAACCTACCTCTTTGACCAAGCTTTTGGTCACCTGTCCTAATATCTCCTTATGTGGCTCGGTGTCAAATTTTGTTTGATAATCGCTCCTGTGAAGCGCCTTGGGACGTTTTCCTACGTTAAAGGTGCTATAGAAATACAAGTTGTTGTGGTGGTGGGAAAAGTCTCGATCTCTGAGCCATGTAGATAAGACAGGTCGCAGGTTCAATCCCCGCTCTGCGGATCTCAGCCAGGCGGTAGTGAGGACCCTGCAACAGGCCAGGGGCCCCATGGGTCAGCAACATCACCCCGGGTTCCCCACTCCTGATTACGATGCAACAACACCTACTGAAATTGGGTGAGGATAGGACTATCCTCAATTATAATGGCCTCCCCAGCTGAACAGCCTACCAGTGAGGCTTATAGGTCAATAACTGTCATGTCGGGAAGGTACGGATGGGTAGAATGAGTTTTCTGGCAGACACAGCACCATCGAGATATATTACATCCACTGAGGGAGCAAACGGGGCCTCAGTTTAACGTCTCATCAAAAGACACGACCTCCGGAGAAGGAAAAAGAGGGTTATGCTGATAGAGTTAAATGAGGATGGATGGGAGGAGGCTCGAGTGGAGCATAAACGTCGGTTGGGCCGAATGGCTTGTTTCTGTGCTGTATGTTCCATGTAATTCCATGTAAATTGTATTTTAGATGTGTGCAATATACTTGCTGAAGCTGTGGTTCAGTGGGTAGCACTCTCGCCTCTGAATCAGAAGGTCGTGGGTTCAAGTCACACTCCAGAGACTAGGCCCCATAATCCAGTGCAGTACTGAGGGAGTGCTGCACTGTCGGAGATGCTGTCTTTTGGATGAGATGTTAAACCGAGGTCTGCCCCCTCAGGTGGATGTAAAAGATCCCATGGCACTATTTTGAAGAAGAGCAGGGGAGTTCTACCCAGTGTCCTGGCCAATATTTATCCCTCAACCAACACCACTAAAACAGATTATCTTCTCATTATCTTGTAGCTGTTTGTGGGATCTTGGCTGCCCCATTTCCTACATTACAACGGTGACTACACTTTCAAAGTACTTCATTCTCTGTAAAGAACATAAGAATTAGGAGCAGGAGTAGGCCATACGGCCCCTTGAGCCTGCTCCGCCATTCAATAAGATCGTGACTGATCTTCGACCTCAACTCCATTTTCCCACCCTATCCCCATATCCCTTCATTCTCTTGGATCCAAAAATCTTAGCGATCTCAGTCTTGAATATACTCAACGACTGAGCATCCACAGCCCTCTGGGGCAGAGAATTCCAAAGATTCACCACCCTCCGAGTGAAGAAATTCCTCCTCATCTCAGTCCTAAATGGCCGACCCCTTAAAGCGCTTTGGGATTTCCTGAGGTAATGCTACCGATACAAAGCTAGGTGGGAAAGTAAGCTGTGAGGAGAACACAAAGAGCCTGCAAAGGGATATAGACAGGTTAAGTGAGTGGGCAATAAGGTGGCAGATGGGGTATAAAGTGGGGAAATGTGAGGTTATTCACTTTGGTAGGAAGAATAGAAAAACAGAATATTTTTTAAATGGTAAATGTTGGTGTTCAGCGAGATTTAGGTGTCCTTGTACAGGAAAGACAGAGTTAGCATGCAGGTACAGCAAGCAATTAGGAAGGCAAATGGCATGTTGGCCTTTATTGCAAGGGGGTTAGAGTACAAGAGTAAGGGAGTCTGGCTACAATTGTACAGGGCTTTGGTGAGACCACACCTGGAGTACTGTGCACAGTTTTGGTCTCCATATCTGAGGAAGGATATACTTGCCTTAGAGCCGGTGCAACGAAGGTTCACTAGATTGATTCCTGGGATGAGAGGGCTGTCCTATGAGGAGAGATTGTGTAGGTTGAGCCTATACTCTCTGGAGTTTAGAAGAATGAGAGGTGATCTCATTGAAACATATAAGATTCTGAGTGGGATTGACAGGGTAGATGCTGAGAGGTTGTTTCCCCTGGCTGGAGAGGCCAGAACTAGGGGGCATACTCACAGGATGAGGGGTCAGCCATTTAAGACTGAGATGAGGAGGAATTTCTTCACTCAGAGGGTTGTGAATCTTTGGAATTCTCCACAGATAGATTTTTAGACTCTAGGGGAATCAAGGGATATGGGGATAGGGCGGGAAAGTGGAGTTGAGGTCGAAGATCAGCCATGATCTTATTGAATAGCAAAGCAGGCTCGAGGGGCCGTATGGCCTACTGCTCCTAATTTTTGTGTTCTTATGAGGTGGTGAAAGGCGCTATATAAATGCAAGTCTTTCTTTTCTTTTGATGGTCCAGCTTAGATTTATCCTGTAATTTGTACATGGGACACACCTGGGCAATCTTCGACATTATCAGGGAGATGCCAGTGGCATCGCTGGAACAGCTTGTTTGGGGACGGGACAGTTAGTTCTTCACTACAGCTGGATGTTGTTGGGTCCCATCTCCTTCACTGTGTTCAGTGCACTCATAAGAGCATAAGAAATAGGAGCAGGAGTAGGCCATTCGGCCCCTCGAGCCTGCTCCGCCATTCAATGAGATCATGGCTGATCTTCTGCCTCAACTCCATTCACGGCCCTATTGCTGTATCCCTTGATGCCCTTACTGGTCAGAAATCTATCGACTTCTGTTTTGAATATACCCAATGACTGAGCCTCCACAGCCCTCTGGGGTAGAGAATTCCAAAGATTCACCACCCTCTGTGTGAAGAAATTTCTTCTCATCTCAGTCCTGAATGGCCTACCCTTTATCCTGAGGCTGTGGCCCCTGGTTCTAGACTCCCCAGCCAAGGGAAACATTCTCCCAGCATCCACTCTATCAAGCCCTGTAATAATTTTGTATGCTTCAATGAGATCCCCTCTCATTCTTCTGAATTCAAGAGAATACAGGCCTAGTTTACTCAATCTCTTCTCATATGACAGTCCCGCCATCCCAGGAATCCATCTCGTGAACCTTCGTTGCACTCCCTCTATGGCAACTATATCCTTCCTTAGGTAAGGAGACCAAAATTGTACACAGTACTCCAGGTGTGGTCTCACCAAGGCCCTATATAATTGGAGTAAGACTTCTTTACTCCTGTACTCAAATCCTCTTGTAATGAAGGCCAGCATACCATTTGCCTTCCTAATGGCTTGCTGCACCTGCACATTCACTTTCAGTGACTCATGTACAAGAACACCCAGGTCCCTTTGAGCATCTGCATTCCCCAATCTTTCACCATTTAGGAAATACTCTGCCTTTCTGTTTTTTCTACCAAAGTGGATAACTTCACATTTATCCACATTATATTCCATCTGCCATGTTCTCGCCCACTCACTGAGCCTGTCGAGATCCCCTTGAAGCCTCTTCACATCCTCTTCACAACTGACACTGCCACCTAGCTTTGTGTCATCAGCAAAGTTGGAAATGTTACATTTAGTCCCCTCATCCAAATCATTGATATAGCTGGGGCCCAAGCACCGATCCTTGCGGTACCCCACTAGTCGCAGCCTGCCATCCTGAAAAAGACCCGTTTATCCCTACTCTTTGTTTTCTGTCTGTTAACCAATTCTCAATCCATGCTAGTATATTACCCCCAATTCCATGTGCCCTAATTTTGTTCACCAACCTCTTGTGTGGGACCTTATCGAAGGCCTTCTGAAAATCCAAATACACCACATCTGCCAGTTCCCCTTTGTCTACTCCACTAGTTACATCCTTAAAGAACTCCAATAGGTTTGTCAAACAGGATTTCCCTTTCATAAATCCATGTTGACTCTGCCCAATCTTACTATTAGTTTCTAAGTGCCCAGTTATTACATCCTTTATAATAGCCTCACATCAGTAGTTGGGAAAATGCTGGAATCTAACAGGTCTGTAGTTTCCCGTTTTCTCTCTCCCTCCTTTCTTAAATAGCGGGGTTACATTTGCTATCCTCCAATCTGCAGGAACCATTCCAGAATCTATAGAATTTTGGAAGATGACAACCAATGCGTCCACTATCCCAATGGCCATCTCTTTCAAAACCCTAGGATGTAGGTCATCCGGTCCTTGGGATTTATCGACTTTTAGTCCCATTAATTTTGCTAGTACTTTTTTTACTAATAATAATTTCCCTTGGTTTTCTCGTATTTCTGGGAGGTATTTTGTGTCTTCCTCCGTGAAGACAGAAACAAAGTATTTATTTAATTTCTCTGCCGTTTCCTCATTCCCCATTATAAATTCTCCCGTCTGTGACTGTAAAGGACCTACATTTACCTTCGCCAGTCTTTTCCTTTTCACATACCTATAGAAGCTTTTACAATCCGTTTTTATATTTTTCGTTAGTTTGTGCTCATTTTCAGCCACTTTTCCACTCAGCCACTTCTTAATGTTTAATGTAGCATGAACCAAATTGGCTGGACACTGGTATCCATGATTATAGGGACCTTAGGCGGAAGCTGAGTAGGAGCATCTACTTGGCACTGTTAGCATTGACTGTCCATAGATTGGCAGTGGCAAGCTTCCTCGGATGGACATATGAATGACTGGTATGGAAATGGGATAATGTCTCGCTGGTTAAACAAGGGATACTTTTCTGAGGTTAGTAGAGTATGGGGAGCTTTACTCTGTATCTAACCTGTGCTGTACCTGCCCTGGGAGTGTTTGATGGGACAGTGTAGAGGGAGCTTTACTCTGTATCTAACCCGTGCTGTTCCTGCCCTGGGAGTGTTTGATGGGACAGTGTAGAGGGAGCTTTACTCTGTATCTAACCCGTGCTGTACCTGCCCTGGGAGTGTTTGATGGGACAGTGTAGAGGGAGCTTTACTCTGTATCTAACCCGTGCTGTACCTGCCCTGGGAGTGTTTGATGGGACAGTGTAGAGGGAGCTTTACTCCGTATCTAACCCGTGCTGTACCTGCCCTGGGTGTGTTTGACGGGACAGTGTAGAGGGAGCTTTACTCTGTATCTATCCCCGTGCTGTACCTGTCCTGGGAGTGTTTGATGGGACAGTGTAGAGGGAGCTTTACTCTGTATCTACCCCGTGCTGTACCTGCCCTGGGAGTGTTTGATGGGACAGTGTAGAGGGAGCTTTACTCTGTATCTAACCCGTGCTGTACCTGCCCTGGGAGTGTTTGATGGGACAGTGTAGAGGGAGCTTTACTCTGTATCTATCCCCGTGCTGTACCTGTCCTGGGAGTGTTTGATGGGACAGTGTAGAGGGAGCTTTACTCTGTGGGAGTGCTTGATAGTGGATGTAAAATATGAAGAACATTTTGCTGACATACTTGATCCTGCAAGTCAGGAGTTTCACATGGCTCCAGAGCTTGTTTAATGGGTCCGTCATCTCTCTTTTACATGTCTCTGAATGTAAAACAATCATGGTTGACAGTGGCTGGGTGAAAAGTAGTGATAATACAGACATAGGTGAACCTGTCATACATGATTCTGAGGCAGTGCGATGCTGATCAGGCTACCCGGGATTTTGAGGAGATCACAGGCACAGTGCTTAGGAGACAATCTATGGATGTTGTCTATAAGGACTTCCAGAAGACACTTCAAAAGAGATTATCATCAAAAATAAAAGCGCATGTAATTGGAGGTAAACTTCTGATGTGGATTGGTAATTGGTTGGGAGATAGGAAAAAGAGAGCAGGCATAGTGGTTAGCACTGGTGCCTCACAGCGCCAGGGACCCGGGTTCGAATCTGGCCTCGAATCTGGCCTCGGGTGACTGTCTGTGTGGAGTTTGCACATTCTCCCCGTGTCTGCGTGGGTTTCCTCCGGGTGCTCCGGTTTCCTCCCACAGTCCAAAAATGTGCGGGTTAGGTTGATTTGGCTATGATAAATTGACCCTTAGTGTTAGGGGGGGATTAAATATGTGGGGTTATGTGGATAGGATGGGATATGTTAGGGGGAATTAAATACGTGGGGTTACGGGGATAGGGTGGGATATGTGTCGGTGCAGGCTCGATGGGGATTCTGTGTGAGAAAGCAGGGACAGGGTACTGGATTTGGATGATCAGCCATGATCGTATTGAATGGTGGAGCAGGCTCGACGGGCCGAATGGCCTACTCCTGCTCCTAGTTTCTATGTTTCTATGTTTCTATAAAGGGTTCATTCTCTGATTGTTTGGATGTGACAAGTGGTGTTCCTCAGGGATCTGTTCTGGGGCCTCAGCCTTTCACCATAAATATTAATGACTTGGATGAAGGAATAGAGAGTTATATACCCAAGTTTGCAGATGACACCAAGTCAGCAGAGAACGGGTCTGGAATCTGTGACACCCCCCCCCTTGATCTGTAGGACACAGTACCACGTTGATGTGTTTTCCTATGGTGCAATCAGAGGAACATTGAACGTGAGGAGGCCATTCAACCCCTCGAGCCTGTTCCTCCATTCATTTAAATCACGGATGACCTGTATCTCAACTCCATTTACTCACTTTTGCTCTGTACCTAATAAAAATTGATCTCAATCTTGAAAGCTCCAATTGAACCTCTGCATCCAGTCTTTTGGGGAGAGAGTTCCAGATTTCCACTACCCTTTGTGTGAAAACTTTCTTCCTGATTTCACTCCTGAATGGCCTGGCTCTAATTTTAAGATTGTGCCCTCTTGTCCTGGATTCCTATGGCACAGGCACAATGGGCCGAATGACCTCCTCCTGTGCTGTATCATTCTATGAATTGACCTCACGATATGGATAGGCGCAATGAGGAACAGGGATAGATCATTCAGCCCCTCGAGCCTGTTCTGCCAATCAATGAGATCATGGCTGATCTGTATTCTAACTCCATCCACCCACCTTGGCTCCATATCCTTTCATACACTTGTCTAGCAAAAATCTATTGATCTCAGATTTTAAATCTACTGCTAGCATCTACCGCTTTTTGTGGGAGAAAGTTCCAGACTCGACCACCCTTTGCGTGAAGAAGTGTTTCCTAACTTCTCTCCTGAATGGCCTGACTCTGATTTTAAGGTTATGTCCCCTTGGCCTAGACTCCCCCACCAGCGGAAAATGTTTCTCTTTATCTACTCTATCAATTCCTTTCAAAATCCTAAAATAGCTCAATCAAATCACCCCTTTACCTTCTATATTCCAGGGATTACAGGCATAGTTTATATAATTCTTACAGGGCTCGACAGGGTAGATGCAGGGAGGATGTTTTCCCCCTGGCTGGAGAGTCCAGAACCAGGGGTCACAGTCTCAGAATAAGGGGTCGGCCATTTAGGACTGAGATGAGGAGAAATTTCTTCACTCAGAGGGTGGTGAATCTTTGGAATTCTCTACCCCAGAGGGCTGTGGATGCTCAGTTGTTGAGTATATTTAAGACAGAAATTGATAGGATTTTGGACATTGAGAGAATCAAAGGATATGGGAATAGTCCGGGAAGGTGGAGTGGAGGTAGAAGATCAGCCATGACCTTATTGACTGGTGGAGCAGGCTCGAAGGGCTGAATGGCCTACTCCTGCTCCTATTTCTTATGTTCTTATGTAATCTTTCCTCATAATCTAACCCTTGGAGCCCTAGTAACATTCTGGTGAATCTGCGCTGCAGAACGGTAGCATAGTGGTTATGCTACTGGACCAGTAATCCAGAGACGCGAGTTCAAATCCCACCACGACAGCTGTGGAATTTAAATTCAGTTAATTAAATAAATCTGGAATAAAAAGCTAGTATCCGTAATGGTGACCATGAAATTACCGGATTGTCGTAAAAACCCATCTGGTTCACTAATGTCCTTTAGGGAAGGAAATTTGCCGTCCTTACCTGGTCTGGCCTATATGTGATTCCAGACCCACAGCAATGTGTTTGATTCTTAACTGAGCTCTGAAATGGCACAACTGAGTGGCTTGCTGGAACAAACAATAAAAAGAATGAAACCGGACGGACCACCCAGCATCGACCTCGGCACCGGCTTCGGACACGACAAAGGCCCAGCAAAGTCCTCCTCACTAACATCTGGGTACTTGTGCCAAAATTGGGAGAGCTGTCCCACAGACTAGTCAAGCAACAGCCTGACAGAGTCATACTCACAGAATCATACCTTTCAGCCAATGTCCCAGACTCCTCCATCACCATCCCTGGGTATGTCCTGTCCCACCAGCAGAACAGACCCACCAGGGGTGGCAGCACAGTGTATACAGTCGGGAAGGAGTGGCCCTGGGAGTCCTCAACATTGACTCCGGACCCCATGAAGTCTCATGGCTTCAGGTCAAGCATGGCAAGGAAACCTCCTGCTGATGACCACCTACCGCCCTCCCTCAGCTGATGAATCAGTACTCCTCCATGTTGAACACCACTTGGAAGAAGCACTGAGTGTAGCAAAGGCACAGAATGTACCCTGGGTGGGGGACTTCAATGTCCATCAACAAGAGTGGCTCGGTAGCACCACTTCTGACCAAACTGGTCGAGTCCTGAAGAACATAGCTGCCAGTCTGGGCCTGCGACAGGTGGTGAGAGAACCAACACGAAGGAAAAACCTTTTTGACCTCGTCCTCACCAATCTACCTGTCACAGATGCATCTATCCATGACAGCATTGGTAGCAGTGACCTTGTGGAGACAAAGTCCCGTCTTCACACTGAGGACACCCTCCATCGTGTTGTGTGACACTACCGTGCTAAATGGGATAGATTCAGTACAGATCTAGCAGCTCAAAACTGGGCATTCATGAGGCGCTGTGGGACATCAGCAGCAGTAGAATTGTATTCCACCACAATCTGTAACCTCACGGCCTGGCATATCCCTCACTCTACCATTAACAACAAGCTAGGTGACCAACTCTGGTTCAATGAGGAGTGCAGAAGAGCATGCTAGGAACAGCACCAGGCATACCTAAAAATGAGGTGCCAACCTGGGGAAGCTGCAACACAGGACTACATGCATGCTAAACAACGGAAGCAGCATGCTATAGACAGAGCTAAGCAATCCCACAACCAACGGATCAGATCAAAGCTCTGCAGTCCTGCCACATCCAGTCGTGAATGGTGGTGGACCGTTAAACAACTGACAGGAGGAGGAGGATCCATGAACATCACCATCCTCAATGATGGCAGAGCCCAGCATACGAGTGCAAAAGACAAGGCTGAAGCATTTGCAACCATCTTCAGCCAGAGGTGCTGAGTGGATGATCCACCTCGGGCTCCTCCTGAGGTCCCCACCATCACAGAAGCCAATCTTCAGCCAATTCAATTCACTCCACGTGATATCAAGAAACGGCTGAGCGCACTGGATACAGCAAAGGCTATGGGCTCCGACAATATCCCGGCTGTCGTGCTGAAGACTTGTGCTCCAGAACTAGCCACGCCTCGAGCCAAGCTGTTCCAGTACAGCTACAACACTAGCATCTACCCGACAATGTAGACAACTGCCCAGCTATGTCCTGTCCACAAAAAGCAGGACAAATCCAATCCGGCCAATTACCGCCCCATCAGTCTACTCTCAATCATCAGCAAAGTGATGGAAGGTGTTGTCGACAGTGCTATCAAGCGGCACTTACTCACCAATAACCTGCCCACTGATGCCCAGTTTGGGTTCTGTCAGGACCACTCGGTTCTAGACCTCATTACAGCCTTGGTCCAAACATGGACAAAGGAGCTGAATTCCAGAGGTGAGGTGAGAGTGACTGCCCTTGACATCAAGGCAGCATTTGACCGAGTGTGGCATCAAGGAGCCCTAGTAAAATTGAAGTCAGTGGGAATCGGGAAAAACTCTCCACTGGCTGGAGTCATACCTAGCACAAAGGAAGATGGTTGTGGTGGTTGGAGGCCAATCATCACAGCCCCAGGACATCGCTGCAGGAGTTCCTCAGGGCAGTGTCCTAGGCCCAACCATCTTCAACTGCTTCATCAATGACCTTCCCTCCATCATAAGGTCAGAAATGGGGATGTTCACTGATGACTGCACAGTGTTCAGTGTCATTCGCAACTCCTCAGATAATGAAGCAGTCCATGCCCGCATGCAGCAAGAACTGGACAACATCCAGGCTTGGGCTGATAAATGGCAAGTAACATTCGCGGCACACAAGTGCCAGGCAATGACTTATCTCCAACAATAGAGCGTCTAACCACCGCTCCTTGACCTTCAACGGCATTACCATCGCCGAATCCACCACCATCAACATACTGGGGGTCAGCATTGACCAGAAACTTAACTGGACCAGCCACATAAATACTGTGGCAACAAGAGCAGGTCAGAGGCTGGGTATTCTGCAGTGAGTGTCTCACCTCCTGACTCCCCAAAGCCTTTCCACCATCTACAAAGCACAAGTCAGAAGTGTGATGGAATACTCTCCACTTGTCTGGATGAGTGCAGCTCCAGCAACACTCAAGAAGCTCGACACCATCCAGGACAAAGCAGCCCGCTTGATTGGCACCCCATCCACCACCTTAAACATTCACTCCCTCCATCATCGGCGTACCATGGCTGCAATGTTTACCATCTACAAGATGCACTGCAGCAACTCGCCAAAGCTTCTTCGGCAGCACCTCCCAAACCCGCGACCTCTACCAGCTAGAAGGACAAGGGCAGCAAGCACATGGGAACATTATCACCTCCAAGTTCCCCTCCAGGTTACACACCATCCTGACTTGGAAATATATCGCCGTTCCTTCATAGTCGCTGGGTCAAAATCCTGGAACTCCCTCCCTAACAGCTCTGTGGGAGTACCTTCACCACACGGACTGCAGTGGCTCAAGAAGGCGGCTCACTACCACCTTCTCAGGGCAATTAGGGATGGGCAATAAATGCTGGTCTTGCCAACGATGCCCAGATCCCAAGAACAAATTAAAAAAACTCCTTCCCAGGCCAATATCGCACCCGGGGGTGAATTGGGAGGGAAATTGAGTCCAACTTAAACAACTGACGATTTGGGTGGGGAAAGGGGAGATGGTGGCTAAGAATACAGTCTTGATTCCTGTGACTGTTTACATATCCGTGTCTGTATTTATGTTTATCTGTCCTCTCGTTCCAGGGTGTTCGTCTAAGTCGTTCAAACTGTACTCGCCGAAGGAACCCCCTAACGGCAACGCATTTCCCCCCTACCACCCAGGCAGCATGCTGGATCGCGATGTCGGGTAAGTGTGTCAGCCACAGGACGCTCCCTGGGGACAGAGGCACGCTCGGCGGTGGTTTCTTTCCTTCTAAATCCAATCACTGTAGTGGTTGGTGATGACGCAGCCTGGTCTGACTCCGTGCTCTTCCCCATGGTCGCCAACCATCCCCTGAATCTCTCCAAACCGGTCTCACTACAACCCCAGCACAGCAATCGCAAAACTAGAAACTCTCACTGGGGTACGGGTACCGGAGACACTGACTCTCACTGGGGTACGGGTTCCACAGACACTGACTCTCACTGCGGTACAGGTTCCACAGACACTGACTCTCACTGGGGTACAGGTTCCACAGACACTGACTCTCACTGGGGTACAGTTCCACAGACACTGACTCTCACTGGGGTACAGGTTCCACAGACACTGACTCTCACTGGGGTACAGGTTCCACAGACACTGACTCTCACTGGGGTACGGTTCCACAGACACTGACTCTCACTGGGGTATGGGTTCCACAGACATTGACTCTCACTGGGGTACGGGTTCCACAGACACTGACTCTCACTGGGGTACAGGTTCCACAGACACTGACTCTCACTGGGGTACGGGTTCCACAGACACTGACTCTCACTGGGGTACTGGTTCCACAGACACTGACTCTCACTGGGGTACGGGTTCCACAGACACTGACTCTCACTGGGGTATGGGTTCCTCAGACACTGACTCTCACTGGGGTACGGGTTCCACAGACACTGACTCTCACTGGGGTACGGGTTCCACAGACACTGACTCTCACTGGGGTACGGGTTCCACAGACACTGACTCTCACTGGGGTACGGGTTCCACAGACACTGACTCTCACTGGGGTACAGTTCCACAGACACTGACTCTCACTGGGGTACAGGTTCCACAGACACTGACTCTCACTGGGGTACGGGTTCCACAGACACTGACTCTCACTGGGGTACAGGTTCCACAGACACTGACTCTCACTGGGGTACAGGTTCCACAGACACTGACTCTCACTGGGGTACAGGTTCCACAGACACTGACTCTCACTGGGGTACAGGTTCCACAGACACTGACTCTCACT
This sequence comes from Squalus acanthias, assembly GCA_030390025.1. Taxonomy (NCBI): domain Eukaryota; kingdom Metazoa; phylum Chordata; class Chondrichthyes; order Squaliformes; family Squalidae; genus Squalus; species Squalus acanthias. The sequence continues at coordinate 467,007 of JASTWF010000098.1, read as the reverse complement.
GGGGTACAGGTTCCACAGACACTGACTCTCACTGCGGTACAGGTTCCACAGACACTGACTCTCACTGGGGTACAGTTCCACAGACACTGACTCTCACTGGGGTACAGTTCCACAGACACTGACTCTCACTGGGGTACAGTTCCACAGACACTGACTCTCACTGGGGTACAGGTTCCACAGACACTGACTCTCACTGGGGTACGGGTTCCACAGACACTGACTCTCACTGGGGTACGGGTTCCACAGACACTGACTCTCACTGGGGTACTGGGTTCCACAGACACTGACTCTCACTGGGGTACGGGTTCCACAGACACTGACTCTCACTGGGGTACGGGTTCCACAGACACTGACTCTCACTGGGGTACGGGTTCCACAGACACTGACTCTCACTGGGGTACGGGTTCCACAGACACTGACTCTCACTGGGGTACAGTTCCACAGACACTGACTCTCACTGGGGTACGGGTTCCACAGACACTGACTCTCACTGGGGTACGGGTTCCTCAGACACTGACTCTCACTGGGGTACGGGTTCCACAGACACTGACTCTCACTGGGGTACGGTTCCACAGACACTGACTCTCACTGGGGTACGGGTTCCACAGACACTGACTCTCACTGGGGTACAGTTCCACAGACACTGACTCTCACTGGGGTACAGGTTCCACAGACACTGACTCTCACTGGGGTACAGTTCCACAGACACTGACTCTCACTGGGGTACAGTTCCACAGACACTGACTCTCACTGGGGTACAGTTCCACAGACACTGACTCTCAGTGGGGTACGGATACCGGAGACACTGACGCTCACTGGGGTACGGGTACCGGAGACACTGACGCTCACTAGGGTACGGGTTCCACACACACCGACTCTCACTGGGGTACAGTTCCACAGACACCGACTCTCACTGGGGTACGGGTTCCACACACACCGACTCTCACTGGGGTACAGTTCCACAGACACTGACTCTCACTGGGGTACAGTTCCACACACACTGACTCTCACTGGGGTACGGGTTCCACAGACACCGACTCTCACTGGGGTACGGGTTCCACACACACCGACTCTCACTGGGGTACAGTTCCACAGACACTGACTCTCACTGGGGTACAGTTCCACACACACTGACTCTCACTGGGGTACGGGTTCCACAGACACTGACGCTCACTGGGGTACAGTTCCACACACACTGACTCTCACTGGGGTACGGGTTCCACAGACACTGACTCTCACTTGGGTACGGGATCCGGAGACTCTGACTCTCACTGGGGTACGGATTCCACAGACACTGACTCTCACTGGGGTACGGGTTCCACGGACACTGACTCACACTGCGGTACGGGTTCCACAGACACTGACTCACACTGCGGTACAGTTACATAGAAGATAGGAGCAGGAGTAGGCCATTCGGCCCCTCGTGCCTGCTCCGCCATTCAATGCGATCATGGCTGATCATCCAAATTCAGTACCCTGTCCCTGCTTTCTCCCCATATGCCTTCATCCCCTTAGCCTTAAGAACTATATCTAACTCCTTCTTGAATATATTTAATGAATTGGCCTCAACTGCCTTCTGTGGTAGAGAATTCCACAGGTTCACCACTCTCTGGGTGAAGAAATTCCTCCTCATCTCAGTCCTAAATGGCTTACCTCTTATCCTTAGACAGTGACCCCTGGTTCTGGACTCCCCCGCCATCGGGAACAGCCTTCCTGCATCTAGTCTGTCTACAGACACTGACTCTCACTGGGGTACAGGTTCCACAGACACTGACTCTCACTGGGGTACAGGTTCCACAGACACTGACTCTCACTGGGGTACAGGTTCCACAGACACCGACTCTCACTGGGGTCCGGGTTCCACAGACACTGACTCTCTGGGGTACAGGTTCCACAGACACTGACTCTCACTGGGGTACGGGTTCCACAGACACTGACTCTCACTGGGGTACAGGTTCCACAGACACTGACTCTCACTGGGGTACAGGTTCCACAGACACTGACTCTCACTGGGGTACAGGTTCAACAGACACTGACTCTCACTGAGGTACAGGTTCCACAGACCCTGACTCTCACTGGGGTACGGGTTCCACAGACACAGACTCTCACTGGGGTACAGTTCCACAGGCACTGACTTTAACTGGGGTACGGATTCCCCAGACACTGACTCTCACTGGGGTACAGTTCCACAGGCACTGGCTCTCACTGTGGTACAGTTCCACAGACACTGACTCTCACTGGGGTACAGGTTCCACAGACACTGACTCTCACTGGGGTACAGGTTCCACAGACACTGACTCTCACTGGGGTACAGGTTCCACAGACACTGACTCTCACTGGGGTACAGTTCCACAGACACCGACTCTCACTGGGGTCCGGGTTCCACAGACACTGACTCTCTGGGGTACAGGTTCCACAGACACTGACTCTCACTGGGGTACGGGTTCCACAGACACTGACTCTCACTGGGGTACAGGTTCCACAGACACTGACTCTCACTGAGGTACAGGTTCCACAGACCCTGACTCTCACTGGGGTACGGGTTCCACAGACACAGACTCTCACTGGGGTACAGTTCCACAGGCACTGACTTAAACTGGGGTACAGATTCCCCAGACACTGACTCTCACTGGGGTACAGTTCCACAGGCACTGGCTCTCACTGTGGTACAGTTCCACAGACACTGACTCTCACTGGGGTACAGGTTCAACAGACACTGACTCTCACTGGGGTACAGGTTCCACACACACTGACTCTCACTGGGGTACAGTTCCACAGACACTGACTCTCACTGGGGTACAGGTTCCACAGACACTGACTCTCACTGGGGTACGGGTTCCACAGACACCGACTCTCACTGGGGTACGGGTTCCACAGACACTGACTCTCACTGGGGTACAGTTCCACACACACATACTCTCACTGGATTACAGTTCCACAGACACTGACTCTCACTGGGGTACAGCTCCACAGACACTGACTCTCACTGGGGTACGGGTTCCACCGACACTGACTCTCACTGGGGTACAGGTTCCACAGACACTGACTCACACTGCGTTACGGGTTCCACAGACACTGACTCTCTCTGGGGTACGGACTCCGGAGACACTGACTCTCACTGGGGTACAGTTCCACAGACACGGACTCTCACTGGGGTACAGCTCCACAGACACTGGCTCTCACTGGGGTACAGTTCCACGGACACTGACTCTCACTGGGGTATGGGTTCCACAGACACCAACTCTCACTTGGGTACAGTTCCACAGACACTGACTCTCACTGGGGTACGGATTCCACAGACACCGACTCTCACTGGGGTCCGGGTTCCGCAGACACTGACTCTCACTGGGGTACGTGTTCCACACACACTGACTCTCACTGGGGTACGGGTTCCACAGACACGGACTCTCACTGGGGTACGGGTTCCACAGACACTGACTCTCACTGGGGTACAGGTTCCACAGACACTGACTCTCACTGGGGTACAGGTTCCACACACACTGACTCTCACTGGGGTACAGGTTCCACACACACTGACTCTCACTGGGGTACGGGTTCCACAGACACAGACTCTCACTGGGGTACAGTTCCACAGGCACTGACTTTAACTGGGGTACGGATTCCCCAGACACTGACTCTCACTGGGGTACAGTTCCACAGGCACTGGCTCTCACTGTGGTACAGTTCCACAGACACTGACTCTCACTGGGGTACAGGTTCAACAGACACTGACTCTCACTGGGGTACAGGTTCCACACACACTGACTCTCACTGGGGTACAGTTCCACAGACACTGACTCTCACTGGGGTACAGGTTCCACAGACACTGACTCTCACTGGGGTACGGGTTCCACAGACACCGACTTTCACTGGGGTACGGGTTCCACAGACACTGACTCTCACTGGGGTACAGTTCCACACACACTGACTCTCACTGGGGTACAGCTCCACAGACACTGACACTCACTGGGGTACGGGTTCCACCGACACTGACTCTCACTGGGGTACAGGTTCCACAGACACTGACTCACACTGCGGTACGGGTTCCACAGACACTGACTCTCTCTGGGGTACGGACTCCGGAGACACTGACCCTCACTGGGGTACAGTTCCACAGACACGGACTCTCACTGGGGTACAGCTCCACAGACACTGGCTCTCACTGGGGTACAGTTCCACAGACACTGACTCTCACTGGGGTACGGGTTCCACAGACACTGACTCTCACTGGGGTATGGGTTCCACAGACACTGACTCTCACTGGGGTACGGGTTCCACAGACACTGACTCTCACTGGGGTATGGGTTCCTCAGACACTGACTCTCACTGGGGTACGGGTTCCACAGACACTGACTCTCACTGGGGTACGGGTTCCACAGACACTGACTCTCACTGGGGTACGGGTTCCACAGACACTGACTCTCACTGGGGTACGGGTTCCACAGACACTGACTCTCACTGGGGTACAGTTCCACAGACACTGACTCTCACTGGGGTACAGGTTCCACAGACACTGACTCTCACTGGGGTACGGGTTCCACAGACACTGACTCTCACTGGGGTACAGTTCCACAGACACTGACTCTCACTGGGGTACAGGTTCCACAGACACTGACTCTCACTGGGGTACAGTTCCACAGACACTGACTCTCACTGGGGTACAGGTTCCACAGACACTGACTCTCACTGGGGTACGGGTTCCACAGACACTGACTCTCACTGGGGTACAGTTCCACAGACACTGACTCTCACTGGGGTACAGGTTCCACAGACACTGACTCTCACTGGGGTACAGGTTCCACAGACACTGACTCTCACTGGGGTACAGTTCCACAGACACTGACTCTCACTGGGGTACAGTTCCACAGACACTGACTCTCACTGGGGTACGGATACCGGAGGACACTGACGCTCACTGGGGTACGGGTACCGGAGACACTGACGCTCACTAGGGTACGGGTTCCACACACACCGACTCTCACTGGGGTACAGTTCCACAGACACCGACTCTCACTGGGGTACGGGTTCCACACACACCGACTCTCACTGGGGTACAGTTCCACAGACACTGACTCTCACTGGGGTACAGTTCCACACACACTGACTCTCACTGGGGTACGGGTTCCACAGACACCGACTCTCACTGGGGTACGGGTTCCACACACACCGACTCTCACTGGGGTACAGTTCCACAGACACCGACTCTCACTGGGGTACAGTTCCACACACACTGACTCTCACTGGGGTACGGGTTCCACAGACACTGACGCTCACTGGGGTACAGTTCCACACACACTGACTCTCACTGGGGTACGGGTTCCACAGACACTGACTCTCACTTGGGTACGGGATCCGGAGACTCTGACTCTCACTGGGGTACGGATTCCACAGACACTGACTCTCACTGGGGTACGGGTTCCACGGACACTGACTCACACTGCGGTACGGGTTCCACAGACACTGACTCACACTGCGGTACAGTTACATAGAAGATAGGAGCAGGAGTAGGCCATTCGGCCCCTCGTGCCTGCTCCGCCATTCAATGCGATCATGGCTGATCATCCAAATTCAGTACCCTGTCCCTGCTTTCTCCCCATATGCCTTCATCCCCTTAGCCTTAAGAACTATATCTAACTCCTTCTTGAATATATTTAATGAATTGGCCTCAACTGCCTTCTGTGGTAGAGAATTCCACAGGTTCACCACTCTCTGGGTGAAGAAATTCCTCCTCATCTCAGTCCTAAATGGCTTACCTCTTATCCTTAGACAGTGACCCCTGGTTCTGGACTCCCCCGCCATCGGGAACAGCCTTCCTGCATCTAGTCTGTCTACAGACACTGACTCTCACTGGGGTACAGGTTCCACAGACACTGACTCTCACTGGGGTACAGGTTCCACAGACACTGACTCTCACTGGGGTACAGGTTCCACAGACACTGACTCTCACTGGGGTACAGTTCCACAGACACCGACTCTCACTGGGGTCCGGGTTCCACAGACACTGACTCTCTGGGGTACAGGTTCCACAGACACTGACTCTCACTGGGGTACGGGTTCCACAGACACTGACTCTCACTGGGGTACGGGTTCCACAGACACTGACTCTCACTGGGGTACAGTTCCACAGACACTGACTCTCACTGGGGTACAGGTTCCACAGACACTGACTCTCACTGGGGTACGGGTTCCACAGACACTGACTCTCACTGGGGTACAGTTCCACAGACACTGACTCTCACTGGGGTACAGTTCCACAGACACTGACTCTCACTGGGGTACAGGTTCCACAGACACTGACTCTCACTGCGGTACAGTTCCACAGACATTGACTCTCACTGGGGTACAGTTCCACAGACACTGACTCTCACTGGGGTACAGTTCCACAGACATTGACTCTCACTGGGGTACAATTCCACAGACACTGACTCTCACTGGGGTACAGGTTCCACAGACACTGACTCTCACTGGGGTACGGGTTCCACAGACACTGACTCTCACTGGGGTATGGGTTCCACAGACACTGACTCTCACTGGGGTATGGGTTCCACAGACACTGACTCTCACTGGGGTACGGGTTCCACAGACACTGACTCTCACTGGGGTACGGGTTCCACAGACACTGACTCTCACTGGGGTACGGGTTCCACAGACACTGACTCTCACTGGGGTACGGGTTCCACAGACACTGACTCTCACTGGGGTATGGGTTCCACAGACACTGACTCTCACTGGGGTACGGGTTCCACAGACACTGACTCTCACTGGGGTATGGGTTCCTCAGACACTGACTCTCACTGGGGTACGGGTTCCACAGACACTGACTCTCACTGGGGTACGGGTTCCACAGACACTGACTCTCACTGGGGTACGGGTTCCACAGACACTGACTCTCACTGGGGTACAGTTCCACAGACAGTGACTCTCACTGGGGTACAGGTTCCACAGACACTGACTCTCACTGGGGTACGGGTTCCACAGACACTGACTCTCACTGGGGTACAGTTCCACAGACACTGACTCTCACTGGGGTACAGGTTCCACAGACACTGACTCTCACTGGGGTACAGTTCCACAGACACTGACTCTCACTGGGGTACAGTTCCACAGACACTGACTCTCACTGGGGTACGAATACCGGAGACACTGACGCTCACTGGGGTACGGGTACCGGAGACACTGACGCTCACTAGGGTACGGGTTCCACACACACCGACTCTCACTGGGGTACAGTTCCACAGACACTGACTCTCACTGGGGTACAGGTTCCACAGACACTGACTCTCACTGGGGTACGGGTTCCACAGACACTGACTCTCTGGGGTACAGGTTCCACAGACACTGACTCTCACTGGGGTACGGGTTCCACAGACACTGACTCTCACTGGGGTACAGGTTCCACAGACACTGACTCTCACTGGGGTACAGGTTCCACAGACACTGACTCTCACTGGGGTACGGGTTCCACAGACACTGACTCTCTGGGGTACAGGTTCCACAGACACTGACTCTCACTGGGGTACGGGTTCCACAGACACTGACTCTCACTGGGGTACAGGTTCCACAGGCACTGACTTTAACTGGGGTACGGATTCCCCAGACACTGACTCTCACTGGGGTACAGTTCCACAGGCACTGGCTCTCACTGTGGTACAGTTCCACAGACACTGACTCTCACTGGGGTACAGGTTCAACAGACACTGACTCTCACTGGGGTACAGGTTCCACACACACTGACTCTCACTGGGGTACAGTTCCACAGACACTGACTCTCACTGGGGTACAGGTTCCACAGACACTGGGGTTCCACAGACACCGACTTTCACTGGGGTACGGGTTCCACAGACACCGACTTTCACTGGGGTACGGGTTCCACAGACACTGACTCTCACTGGGGTACAGTTCCACACACACTGACTCTCACTGGGGTACAGCTCCACAGACACTGACACTCACTGGGGTACGGGTTCCACCGACACTGACTCTCACTGGGGTACAGGTTCCACAGACACTGACTCACACTGCGGTACGGGTTCCACAGACACTGACTCTCTCTGGGGTACGGACTCCGGAGACACTGACCCTCACTGGGGTACAGTTCCACAGACACGGACTCTCACTGGGGTACAGCTCCACAGACACTGGCTCTCACTGGGGTACAGTTCCACAGACACTGACTCTCACTGGGGTACGGGTTCCACAGACACTGACTCTCACTGGGGTACTGGGTTCCACAGACACTGACTCTCACTGGGGTACGGGTTCCACAGACACTGACTCTCACTGGGGTATGGGTTCCTCAGACACTGACTCTCACTGGGGTACAGTTCCACAGACACTGACTCTCACTGGGGTACAGGTTCCACAGACACTGACTCTCACTGGGGTACGGGTTCCACAGACACTGACTCTCACTGGGGTACAGTTCCACAGACACTGACTCTCACTGGGGTACAGTTCCACAGACACTGACTCTCACTGGGGTACAGTTCCACAGACACTGACTCTCACTGGGGTACAGTTCCACAGACACTGACTCTCACTGGGGTACAGGTTCCACAGACACTGACTCTCACTGCGGTACAGTTCCACAGACATTGACTCTCACTGGGGTACAGTTCCACAGACACTGACTCTCACTGGGGTACAGTTCCACAGACATTGACTCTCACTGGGGTACAATTCCACAGACACTGACTCTCACTGGGGTACAGGTTCCACACACACTGACTCTCACTGGGGTACGGGTTCCACAGACACTGACTCTCACTGGGGTATGGGTTCCACAGACACTGACTCTCACTGGGGTATGGGTTCCACAGACACTGACTCTCACTGGGGTATGGGTTCCACAGACACTGACTTTCACTGGGGTACGGATACCGGAGACACTGACGCTCACTGGGGTACGGGTACCGGAGACACTGACGCTCACTAGGGTACGGTTCCACACACACCGACTCTCACTGGGGTACAGTTCCACAGACACCGACTCTCACTGGGGTACGGGTTCCACACACACCGACTCTCACTGGGGTACAGTTCCACAGACACTGACTCTCACTGGGGTACAGTTCCACACACACTGACTCTCACTGGGGTACGGGTTCCACAGACACCGACTCTCACTGGGGTACGGGTTCCACACACACCGACTCTCACTGGGGTACAGTTCCACAGACACTGACTCTCACTGGGGTACAGTTCCACACACACTGACTCTCACTGGGGTACGGGTTCCACAGACACTGACGCTCACTGGGGTACAGTTCCACACACACTGACTCTCACTGGGGTACGGGTTCCACAGACACTGACTCTCACTTGGGTACGGGATCCGGAGACTCTGACTCTCACTGGGGTACGGATTCCACAGACAATGACTCTCACTGGGGTACGGGTTCCACGGACACTGACTCACACTGCGGTACGGGTTCCACAGAGACTGACTCACACTGCGGTACAGTTACATAGAAGATAGGAGCAGGAGTAGGCCATTCGGCCCCTCGTGCCTGCTCCGCCATTCAATGCGATCATGGCTGATCATCCAAATTCAGTACCCTGTCCCTGCTTTCTCCCCATATGCCTTCATCCCCTTAGCCTTAAGAACTATATCTAACTCCTTCTTGAATATATTTAATGAATTGGCCTCAACTGCCTTCTGTGGTAGAGAATTCCACAGGTTCACCACTCTCTGGGTGAAGAAATTCCTCCTCATCTCAGTCCTAAATGGCTTACCTCTTATCCTCAGACAGTGACCCCTGGTTCTGGACTCCCCCGCCATCGGGAACAGCCTTCCTGCATCTAGTCTGTCTACAGACACTGACTCTCACTGGGGTACAGGTTCCACAGACACTGACTCTCACTGGGGTACAGGTTCCACAGACACTGACTCTCACTGGGGTACAGGTTCCACAGACACTGACTCTCACTGGGGTACGGGTTCCACAGACACTGACTCTCACTGGGGTACAGTTCCACAGACACTGACTCTCACTGGGGTACGGGTTCCACAGACACTGACTCTCACTGGGGTACAGTTCCACAGACACTGACTCTCACTGGGGTACAGGTTCCACAGACACTGACTCTCACTGGGGTACGGTTCCACGAGACACTGACTCTCACTGGGGTACAGGTTCCACGAGACACTGACGCTCACTAGGGGTACGGGTTCCACAGACACCGACTCTCACTGGGGTACAGTTCCACAGACACCGACTCTCACTGGGGTACGGGTTCCACACACACCGACTCTCACTGGGGTACAGTTCCACAGACACTGACTCTCACTGGGGTACAGTTCCACACACACTGACTCTCACTGGGGTACGGGTTCCACAGACACCGACTCTCACTGGGGTACGGGTTCCACACACACCGACTCTCACTGGGGTACAGTTCCACAGACACCGACTCTCACTGGGGTACAGTTCCACACACACTGACTCTCACTGGGGTACGGGTTCCACAGACACTGACGCTCACTGGGGTACAGTTCCACACACACTGACTCTCACTGGGGTACGGGTTCCACAGACACTGACTCTCACTTGGGTACGGGATCCGGAGACTCTGACTCTCACTGGGGTACGGATTCCACAGACACTGACTCTCACTGGGGTACGGGTTCCACGGACACTGACTCACACTGCGGTACGGGTTCCACAGACACTGACTCACACTGCGGTACAGTTACATAGAAGATAGGAGCAGGAGTAGGCCATTCGGCCCCTCGTGCCTGCTCCGCCATTCAATGCGATCATGGCTGATCATCCAAATTCAGTACCCTGCCCCTGCTTTCTCCCCATATGCCTTCATCCCCTTAGCCTTAAGAACTATATCTAACTCCTTCTTGAATATATTTAATGAATTGGCCTCAACTGCCTTCTGTGGTAGAGAATTCCACAGGTTCACCACTCTCTGGGTGAAGAAATTCCTCCTCATCTCAGTCCTAAATGGCTTACCTCTTATCCTTAGACAGTGACCCCTGGTTCTGGACTCCCCCGCCATCGGGAACAGCCTTCCTGCATCTAGTCTGTCTACAGACACTGACTCTCACTGGGGTACAGGTTCCACAGACACTGACTCTCACTGGGGTACAGGTTCCACAGACACTGACTCTCACTGGGGTACAGGTTCCACAGACACTGACTCTCACTGGGGTACAGGTTCCACAGACACTGACTCTCACTGGGGTACAGTTCCACAGACACCGACTCTCACTGGGGTCCGGGTTCCACAGACACTGACTCTCACTGGGGTACAGGTTCCACAGACACTGACTCTCACTGGGGTACGGGTTCCACAGACACTGACTCTCACTGGGGTACGGTTCCACAGACACTGACTCTCACTGGGGTACAGTTCCACAGACACTGACTCTCACTGGGGTACAGGTTCCACAGACACTGACTCTCACTGGGGTACGGGTTCCACAGACACTGACTCTCACTGGGGTACAGTTCCACAGACACTGACTCTCACTGGGGTACAGTTCCACAGACACTGACTCTCACTGGGGTACAGTTCCACAGACACTGACTCTCACTGGGGTACAGGTTCCACAGACACTGACTCTCACTGGGGTACAGGTTCCACAGACACTGACTCTCACTGCGGTACAGTTCCACAGACATTGACTCTCACTGGG